>CAUYLG010033992.1:0-118733 GCA_963573385.1 Cacajao melanocephalus
CCAATACAGGAACACCCAGATACATAAGGCAGGTTCTTAATGACTTACAAAGAGACTTAGACTCCCACACAATAATAGTGGGAGACTTTAACATTATACTGTCAATATTAGACAGACCAACGAGATAGAAAATTAACAAGGATATCCAGGACTTGAACTCAGACCTGGAACAAGTAAACTTAACAAATGTTTACAGAACTCTCCACCCCAAATCCACAAAACATACACTTTTCTCAGTATCACATTACACCTATTTTAAAAGTGACCACATAATTGGAAGTAAATCACTCCTCAGCAGTTGCATAGCATTTCACAGGTTTAAATAAAATATTGGTTGGCTGCTGGTTTGTTATTTTCATCCCTTATTCCTTCCTGTCTCCATTGTTAAGCACAAGTATTGACATAAAAGAGGTTTTTAATACCCATTTTTAGACTGCATTCTAGCCTGGGCAATAGAACAAGAATCCCGTTCTCTCTCCCTCTTTCTCTTCCTCTTTCATTCTCTCTTACATTCTTTTTTTTCTTCTTTCTTTCACTCTTTCTTTCTTTCTTCTTTTCTCTCTTTAAAAAAAAAAAAAAGAAAGAAAGAAAATGCTGTATGTGATCTTACTCCCTTTTAACTTCTCCTAATGAAGACTTTCTATAAAGAAATTGATACCATGAGAACTACGGGGCTATTTTGTGCTTTTGTCAGCATATGCCTGGGTGTTTCCCAGGTAAGTTGTGAAGCTTGGCATTTCTCTTAGCTGGAAGATTCCTGCAGCAGAGGGCAGTCCATGAATATTCTTCCATGCTGTTTGCAGTGATTCTCTAAGGTTTCAAGGGTTAGTGTTATCTCTCCAGTTAGAACATAAAGTCTCTGAGGGCAAGCACCATCTCTTGTCTTGGTTGATGAATTGGGTTATTTTATTTTATTACCACAGCTTGATAAAAGAAAGCCCCCAAAGATGATCCACTTGTCTTGTTTTTTTTAGGTCTGTATATTCTCCAGGCAACCTTTGTACAAGAGCATCTTGCTGCAGGCAGGGACTGTTTTGTGCCTCCTTGGCTGAGGCCACCTGGCAAAGTGGAAGGAGCCTCAGTTGAGGAGCCAGAGCCAGAGCCAGGACCTGTATTCCAGCTTTCCTACTTGCTTCTGCAAGACTTTTCAATGAGTCTTCTTTTATTGAAGCTCAGTTTCTCCATTTGCAGAAGAGGTGTAGAAACCTTACTAGGTGCTCTGAGGATTAGAAATGACATGATGTGTCAAGTGACTGGTTCACAATGAGTGTTTGGGAAATGAAGACGTGGTTCACCTCTGCTTCTGTAGTGTGAGCACAGGGCCTTGCACAGAATGCATACACAATCAGTGTGTCTTGATAATAGTGGTTTGGTTCTTTGGCACCTGAACCTAAGGAGGGAACAACTGTAAAGTCTTTTAAAACATGATACTTTTTATTAAGAATATCCTTCATTGACAGACTTGGCATAGGAAGGCAGACCTGGAAACAGATTGTTTGATTCTTGAATCCTGCTGTTTGGTACAGGTAAGTACTAGTAATATCAACCTCATGATCAGATATACAGTGATCACATTCATTAGTCTGTTAATACAATAAACAAAGGATAACAAAGAATAGACCCAATACCTTTGCTAGAATACTTTTCCTTTTATAACACAAGTTACAGAGTTTCATATATACAGTTATCTCTTGGTTTGCAAGAGAGATTGGTCCAGGACCCCATGTATACCCAAATCTGAGCAGACTTAAGTCCTGCAGTGGGCCCCACAGTACTCACATATAGGAAAAGTTGGCCATCCACATATGTGGGTGCCACATCCTACAAATGCTACATTTTTTATCCAAGTTTGATTGAAAAAATCTACATATAAGTGGACCCTCACAGCTCAAATGTGTGTTATTCACGGGTCAACTGTACTTTAAAATTTAATCTTAAAGAACAGCTTAATGTGCTGGGCATGGTGGCTCATGCCTGTAATCCCAGCACTTTGGGAAGCTGAGGTGGGTGGATCACCTGAGGTCAGGAGTTCAAGACCAGCCTGGCCAACATGGCGAAACCCTGTCTCTACTAAAAATACAAAAATTCGCCGGGCATGATGATGCATGCCTGTAGTCCCAGCTACTAGTGGGGCTGAGGCAAAAGGATCACTTGAACGTGGGAGGCAGAGGTTGCAGTGAGTCAAGATCGTGCTACTGCACTTCAGCCTGGGCAACAGATTGAGACTTCATCACAGAAGAAAACAAAAAAAACAACTTAATGAAAGTAGGGTTTTTGTTTATTTGGTTGGTAGGTTGGTTGGCTGGTTTTTGAAACGGAATCTTGCTCTGTCACTCAGGCTGTAGTGCAGTAGCACAATCTTGGTTCACTGCAACCTCCGTCTCCCAGGTTCAAGAGATTCTCATGCCTCAGCCTCCCATATAGCTGGGACTACAGGTGCACACCACCAAACTTGGCTAATTTTTGAATTTTTAGTAGAGATGGGGTTTCACCGTGTTGTCCAGGCTGGTCTCAAACTCCTGACCTCAAGTGATCCGCCTGCCTCGTCCTTTCGTAGTGCTGGGATTATAGGTGTGAGCCACCATGCCCAGAATAAAGTAGTATTTTTAATTTCCTTTTATGGCTGAGTAAACTGAGGCTAACAAATTAAGGGACTTCCCAGTTTGCACAGCCCTGCCAAAGTTTGGCTTCAAATTGAGTTTTTCTGACCCGGCTTTTTGTTTTTTCCCTGCAGCCACTAGATATATATACAACTCAAGTCAAAATTGTGTGCCAGATGCCAACTGAGCCAGGGTCCTTCTAAGCCTGTAAAATAGGCAAATTTTGTGTGTGTATGTGTGTGTGTGTGTGTTTATATGTGTGTTTGTGTGAATATAAACACATAGATACTAGTTTATATATGTATTAATATATAAATGTATAATAGATGCCAACCTATTTCCAAGTAGTCTGAGAGACAACATAAATTAAAAAAAAATACTTTCATTGAATTTTTGCTGTGAGCTTGATATTATATTGAATGTTTTAGGTTTTTTTGTTTGTTTGTTTGTTTGTTTTTAGATGGAGTTTTGCTCTTGTTGCCCAGGCTGGATTGCAATAGCACAATTTTGGCTCACCGCAACATCCACCTCCCAGGTTCAAGCGATTCTCCTGCCTCAGCCTCCTGATTAGCTGGGATTACAGGCATGTGCCACCATGCCTGGCTAATTTTTTTGTATTTTTTTTTAGAGACAGGGTTTCTCCATGTTGGTCAGGCTGGTCTCAAACTCCTGACCTTAGGTGATCCGTCTGCCTCGGCCTCCCAAGGTGCTGGGATTACAGGTGTGAGCCACTGTTTTAGTGGTTTTATCTTGGTTTGAAGAAAACTCGTTTCAGAAAGTTGTACTGTAATTTCAGAGGTTGGATGTAGCTTTTATACCTGATATCTTCAAAAATTGCCTAAAATTAGGGTAAAAATAAATGAGGATAGAGAAAAGTACCTAACATGATATAATTCACTGGGTGAGTGATGGGAGGCAAGGTCTTGCATTTAATGCAGTAAGATACTATGATCTGACATAGTCCATGGCCCCAGAGCCTGTGCTCAGGGATTATTGATTTTGGACCTGTATATATGTGTTCCACCTCAGTTATTAAACAAATGCCGCTGAGAAAAGATGGTGTTTACAGTGTTTCATATTACCTTCTTGGTAGGTTAGTATATATTCAGTTACAAGTTCAAAACTTATTAAGGAAAATAAGCAATTCCTGAACAAGCCAGTATTATGAATTGAGGTATTTGAGTTATGTATTTGCAAAATACCCAAAGTCTTTTTACTGAATGGAGCCTCTGTTCCCTCATTCCTGAGCATGGTATGGGCCTGTACTGCAGATGTCTGTATAATATATGATGTGGTAAATACGTATAGCCTTAGGGATTTTGTGGTTTAAAAGAAAAGTTGAGAGGGAACTGTGGATTGTCTGTAAGACCAGAGACCTCTCCTGTCATATCAAACCCACTCTGCTTTCCCATTTTCAAGCTCTAACAGACTGCTTTTCAGCTTTTTAATGTATTTTTTTCCCAGCCATACACAGTACTTCTTCATGTCATTTCCTATATTATGGACTATGGCCCAACTTTGATTCTTCTGAGAATCCAGACTGCTTTCATTCATGATCTCTCACTGGTAGACATTGTATAGTGACCGCTTCAGAAGAAAAGTGGCTTCTGTGTCCTTGGCTTGCCTTCATTAATTTGAGGTTCTGTATTTATGATTTAAACAGAGCTAAGATGTCTTGCTTTTATCTCATGAATTTGGGAATCTGCCCTATTGTGAGTTATCTGGATTGTCTAAGGAGAAGGCTCCAAATGTACTGGATGCCACAAATAGACAGCTTTGTTTTGGTTCTGTAGACACAACCATATTTGGGAAACACAAATAGGCCAGTTTTTGCATTTAAGACTTGTCTTGGTTAACAATGCGTGTTTTAGAAACTGTGTGTGCCCAGAGTTTTACATATAAAGGATTTGAGAAGGAGCTCAGGGCTCTGGAATGGCATGAAGTTGAGTTAGAAGCAGGGACTTGGCAGTGAGCAGGCCCAGGGAGAAGTGGGGGTACTTTGTGTGTTGTCACCTGGCAGCCCCTGCTGACTATTTTAAGATGAAATGTTTTGGTGCGATTGCTTCTTTAGGAAATCTGGCTGAACAGTTGAGTCCGTTTATTGCCCCTTTGTCCTCCTAAGGAACTTCATGGGAGTAGTTTGGCTTCATTAAACAAAAGCACCTCACTGGTGATGAATGTTGGAATCCCACAAGTTGTGTGGAAGATTGCATCAGGTGGCTCTGCCATGTTCTAATGGACATGACTGTCAGTGGCATTTTTAGCTTGTCTCCCAAAATTTTTTCTTTCAAGTTCTAAAGATTACACAATTGCATATCAAATGTCATGTAGGAGCTAAAAAAAAATTATCATTAGAAAAGAAACATAACCATATTATAAACAGTTTGGAAAATAGAAAAAAATGTTATCTATAATTCCATGCTGACACAATCACTATTAGAATTTAGGCATATTTTCTTTTTAATATATGCATGTGTTTTTCCTATTATATAATTATAATCACAGAACCGGGCATGGTGGCTCACGCTTGTAATCCCCAGCACTTTGGGAGGCCGAGGTGAGTGGATCACCTGAGGTCAAAAGTTCAAGACCAGCCTCGCCAACATGGTGAAACTCTATCTCTACTAAAAGTACAAAAACTATCCGGGTGTGGTGGTGTGCACCTGTAGTCCCAGCTACTCAGGAGGCTGAGGCAAGAGAATCGCTTGAATCCAGAAGATGGAGGTCCCAGTGAGCAGAGATCACACCACTGAACTCCAGCCTGGGCAACACAGAGAGACTCCATCTCCAAAAAAAATTATAATCACAAATGTCACACAGACTTATACCCTGCTCTAGTTACCTCCTCTTATGAGAAGTCTTTTCCAATGTTGTATGGTCTATGTTAGTTAATTTCATAACTGTTCAACAGTCCCCCCCAGTGGATATGTGGTCAGGTAATTAGCTCCTCTGTTATTGAACACCAGAGTGTTTCAAGGCTTTCACTATTATTCATAAAGCTATGGTAAACATCTCTGTATGTATAGCATGATTGCCATTCAAGTTTCTTTCTTTCTTTAGACTAGATTCTCCTAAAGCACAAGGGTATACGGTACATAGCTCTTGGTGTGTATTGCTGAAGATAATGGTAAAAATGTAGTGTCACTGGCTGTATAGGAAAAAGCCAGTGTCTTTGCATTTTTCCACATTATTAGTTTTTTTAAATTTTTGGACTAATGTAAGAAGTAGAAAAAAATGGTTAGTCACTATATATATATTTTAAGACAGAGTCTCATTCTTTTTGCCCAGGCTGGAGTGCAGTGGCATGATCTCGGCTCACTGCAACCTCTGCCTCCTGGGTTCAAGTGATTCTCCTGCCTCAGCCTCCTGAGCAGAGTAGCTGGGACTACAGGTGCCTGCCACCATGCCTGGCTAATTTTTGTATTTTTAGTAGAGACGGGGTTTCACCATGTTGGCCAGCCTGGTCTCGAACTCCTGACCGCAGCTGATCCAGCCCACCTCAGCCTCCCAAACTGCTGGGATTACAGGTGTGAGCCACCGTGCCAGGACTTAATATATTTACTAACTAGTTGGGTTAAGTAAATGTTTTCTCATAGATTTGTTTATTATTTGCATTTTCTCTTCTGGGAATCATTTCTTCATGTCTCTGAAAATATTTTTTCTTAGCAATTAGTATGATGACATTAGATTAAGGATATTAACCCGCCTATTTTGTTTGCTGCAAGCCATACATTTTAATATGTAGTCACTGTAATATATAATTACAAATTATCTCTTAAATTCTGTTTTTTGAAGCTGAAATAATATTTCATTTATAAGAGTTGAAACTGTTTGGGAGGCTGAATTTGCTTATTGGGACAGAAGTCAACATTTTATGTTTATTTAAAGGCTCCACTCATGTATAAAAGGTAAAAAAAATAAAATAATTACAGATTTATTGGTGGTGAATGTTCTAGCTCCAAATCTGCCCATTCTCTGGCATGGACCTGGAATGAGAGTTTGATAATGTTAGTGGAGTTTGGGCATGGGCTTTCTGAATTTTGTGATCATAAACAGGTCTTACTAAAGTGAGTTCCTGGCTGGGTGCGGTGGCTCATACCAGTAATCCCAACAATTTGGGAGGCCGAGAGACATGGATCACTTGAGGTCAGGAGTTCAAGACCAACCTGGCCAACATGGTGAAACCCGTCTTTTCTAAAAATACAAAAATTAGCCAGGCCAGGTAGCACATGCTTGTAATTCCAGCTACTCACGAGACTGAGGCATGAGAATCAGTTAAACCTAGAGCCGGGGCAGAGGTTACAGTGAACCAAGATTGTGCCACTGCACTCCAGTCTGGATGAGAGAGTGAGACTCTGTCACCAAGAAAACAAGAGTTCCTCATCTTCATGACTTTTTAATAGGGATTGAAAGCAAAACTATTTCCAGCCAGTGTAACCACAGAAGAAACAATAATAAAGTAAAATAAAATAAAAACTAGATGGAAATAAAACCCTTTAGTTTTTGTTGGGCCAGTACATCTGTCTATTGGGATTGGCCTTAAATTTGGGGGAGATGAAGGAAAGGGCATTAGTGGGAAGCAACAAGATTAAAGTCTTGGAAATGGGGACTCTTGTCAGAATTCAGTAGGAATAGCAAGTATGGTAGATGTAGAGTTTAGGACTCATGGGAGGATGTGAGGGAGATGAGACTGGAAAAGTAACTGGGACGTGATCCTGCAGGGCCTTATGGCACATTAAATTTGGACTTGAATTTTTAGATCTGTGTTTCCAAAAGTGTGACATTTGAGGTGATTTTAGAAGGCATGCCATTGAACATTTGAAAATTTTGGTATTTACTCATTCCTTGATTCTGTCTCTCATGCAGAATTTATTCCTTTTCCTTTTGTGCTCCCGTGACACTTAAGCCAGATTGCTAGCAGAAGGGTTATCCCATTTTATTATATTTAAATGGGCCACATCTGCCACCCTACACCCCTGTGATGGCCTCAAAGACAGCAATCCTGTCTGATCATGTTGGTCTCCCCTGGGCTAAGCACTTTCCTGGGTGCAGAGTAGGTACTAAAGAAATGTTTTTGAATTGTATCATCAGGTCTGTGTTTTAGATGTAATATTCGTTCCTGGAAGCTTTGCTGTGTTTCCGTTGCCCTTCATACTGCTGAGCCAACCCCTCTGAGTGTATGGGAGCCCTGTGGATTTTTTCCCCCATTGAAATTTGACCCAGGTTGAAGTGAAAGCTGGGGAGTATGTAGGTGGGTGCCAGCATAGTGGCTGGAGGGGGCTCATGGAACCTCCTTCAAACAATGTTGGAAAACTAGGAAACTGGGCTGCGTAACCTACATATATGCTTCTGATTCTAAAGTGAGCACGTCGTTGGAATGGAATAAAGACTAGCTTAGGGCCCTCTGGCTCCCTAAACTCCTGAAGAACTGAAGAGGCCCTGTTCTAGAAGGATCCTTATGGCCCAATGTAAATCAGTTCACAGTGACACTTAGAAATCAAGACCAGAAAGTGTGGGGAGGAGGAAGGAGTTAACTGTCTTAAGTGCAGTGGGAAGATCAGTGTAGCCCTGACCACTGCAGAAACCGTCGGACTTGGCCATGCATGTGCCCTGGAAACCTTTCTGAAGGCCATTTCAGATAATTGGTTAGAACGGAAACTGGGTTGGAGGGATTCCAGGAGGAAATGAGAGGATGTGGAGGATGGCTTTTCTGATGTGTTTTCCTATTGCTCCCTCTCCAGAAACATTGGTCTTTTCACAGAAACTTCGTGCTTGTTGTGTTCTGAGCTCCGAGCAGTGTCATGGGATTCTAGACTGAAGTTAATGTCAGGGTCAAGTTTATCCTACTTTCTTCCCCTTGGAAGGAAGTATCAGTGACTCAGTGTTTATCCTTTCTGGTTTTTCAAGGAGCCTTCTGCACCCTTTGCGATAATGTAGAGGCTGCATTTGAAGAGAAATAACATTAATAGAGATTGAGAAGAGAAGGAGCTATTGAAAAATTGGAGAAATGTGGCTCTGCTAGTGGATCAGCAAAATACAAAGAAATAAGGCCAAGCATTTATTCTGGGCTCTGTATGCTGTCTCTGTTCTTTTCAAGCCATTGGAAGTAGCTGTGCAAATATAAAATCAAGCCCCAGATTAGGTTTTTTTTTTTTAATGACAGGGTCTTACTCTGTTACCCAGGCTAGAGTGCAGCGATAAGATCTTGTCTCACTGCAACCTCTGCCTCCTGTGTTCAAGTGACCCTACCACCTCAGCCTCCAGAGTAGCAGGATTACAGGCGTGCACCACCACACCTGGCTAATTTTTGTATTTTTGGTGGAGACAGGATTTCGCCATGTTGCCCGGGCTTGTCTTGAATTCTGAACCCAAGCAATCCACCTGCCTTGGCCTCCCAAGTGCTGGGATTACAGTTGTGAGCCACAATGCCCAGTCTCAGATTGTTTTTGTTTGTTTGTTTTCCTTTTTTTTTTTGAGACAGAGTCTTGTTCTGTCATCCAGGCCAGAGTGTAGTGCGATCTCAGCTGACTGCAGCCTCCACCTCCCAAGTTCAAGTGATTCTCCTGCCTCAGTTTCCAGAGTAGCTGGGACTACAGGCATTCACCACCATGCCTGGCTAATTTTTGTATTTTTAGTAGAGACAGGGTTTCACCATGTTGGTCAGGCTGGCCTTGAGGTGCTGGGACCTCAAGTGATCTGCTTACCTCGGCCTCCCAAAGTGCTGGGATTACAGGTGTGAGCCATTGTGCCTGGCCCCAGATTGGATTTAAAGCTAGGGCCTAACAAGATACCTTAGACTAGGAAAAAAAAAAAAAAGAAAGAAAAATAAAGCTAGGGCATAACCAGCATTTTGTTCAAGTGGGGAGCTGGCTTCCTTTTAAAGAGCCATAGTAGAGTTAAGGAGGCTCTTGGTTATCTTGACGGTAAGACTCCGAAGTTAGGTTCTTTTTTTTTTTTTTTTTTTTTTAAGATGGAGTTTCACCATGATGGCCAGGCTGGTCTTGAACTCCTGACCTCAGGTGATCCACCCACCTTGGCCTCCCAAAGTGCTAGGATTACAGGCGTGAGCCACCACTCCCGGCCCCCGAGGTTCTGAAGGTTAAACAGAGGTGAGGGAAAAGGCCGTGACTGAGCACCTACGCATGCCCAGTGCTGAGGATGATGCGGTTTTTCCTTTCCGGATAATTTACAATCTATTGTTGGGGATGCGGGAGGTATGGAGGCAAAACACCAGAGTGCACAGGAGAAGCTGGAGCATGCTGGCTAGAAGATTTAACCAAAGGCTCTTTGTTTTCCAAGAACCTTGCAGGACCTTGAATTCATTTTTATAGACATATTCAGTTTCTCCCTTAGTATATATCCCTAAGCTATCCATATAAGGACCTTGTTTCCTTCCCTAGTAAACAATCCATATTTAGTTGTTTTTCAGCTGGAAACATAACTTTGGCTTTTTAGTAATTAATCATTTTGTGTCATCAAAACTTATCATAGAATTATAGGGTCATGGGATTGGCAGGGTTGGGGACAATGTGGAACAATTAATTATCTGGATGCTTTCTTAACAACTCTGGCCGCTTCACATCTTGTTCTTCTCATGGAATGTCTGTGTTGATGCTGTGTACTTTGACCAAGTATGGCAGGTCCGAGCAGCTCAAAACGTGGACTGGCGGTTTGACCCCCGGCTGGCACACCCAAGCTGTGACAGTGCTATAGGTTCCTATGACTCACTAAGGGAATTAACTGCACACTTGCAGTTGTCTGATTTTGCCACTAGATGGTACACTGTTGGTCCTTTTGGCTTTTACCCAAAGGTGCCTGGCTCATTTGGAGGGGACTTGTAAGAGACATTCCAAAGACGTACCATCATGTACTCAACCAAATCAGGCTCTTTACAGCTTAGTTTTTAAATAAACATTAAGTGTTAGAGGTTTTCATGTAAAATAAACTCTCAACTTCTACATCTGATTATAATGGCCCATATTATCTCTAAGTAAACAACAGGGACTAGACTATGATTTTCAAAGCTTTCATGTTCTGGTCAACCTCAGTTTGTGCAGTTCCATGGATGCGTCCTCACTGCCCAGGCTCTGAGCACTTAAGTTTGTAGAGACATGACCACCGCCGAGCCACTTGGGGTCAGATCTTGTCAGCCTCATGTCAAGGAGAGAGGAATGAAGATTCTCCTCTTCAGATGGAACCTTGGGGGCTTCTCCCTCCCATATTCTACTGGTCAAGGTTCTTGAGTGGCAGATAACCAGAAACCACCTCTGGTGAACTCAAACTGAAAAGGGATTTATTGGCAAGATCTTGGGTAGTTCACGGAGTTTATGGAAGGTTGGAGAACTGCACTCAGAACTGGGGCAGGAATTCCAGGAGGCTGAGCTGCCTGGGATCAGAGCCAGAACCAGGCCCTGGAATAGTCTGGATAGGACGTTGCTGCTGTTGCCACCACACAGGGGGACTGGACCGGGGCACTGTCCTTGGCACTGATGCCGTTGCTGCAGTTCTTTTTCTTCAATCAGCCTGTTCATCCTGAGCACTTTTGATTTTGTTTTAAACTCTCCCTTGTTTGTTAGTATCAGCTGCTGCAGATGTAATCACCAGAGTGAGAACACACAACAGAACCTGCTACTCAAAAAGTCCTCGTGTACAGAGCTGGTACTCACCTGTGCATTGTCATTGTCACCTACTATTGTCATACTAGCTCTTAAAATATCAAAATAGTCTGATAACACCCAGGATCCATTCTCTTTCTACCCTCTCACCATCCAGCCATGACATGGTTAATAAGCAGGCACAGGGTGGGGCCTCCCAGAGAGTGCTGCAACTGGTATCTCCTCCAGTTGGTAGACATTTGTGGCAAAATGATGGTTAAATATTTTGAATATTATCCCTGACCATGTCTATTTTAGGTCAGTTTGTAAGTAAGAGGGGCTGACACTTAGTAGTTTCTATGTTGAGAAATGTGAAATGTGCAAAGGGCTACTCACATATGACAGTGATTACTCAACACGTATGAGTTGAGGTATCCTTTTTGTTTGGTTCATAAGACATCTCCATTCATTTCTTCTCCAGCCTTAAAATGCTGTGTGCTTTGTACTTGTTCTTTAAATTAAGATGAATTAAACTAAGCTATACAAAGGGATTATGGAGTGTTATTACAATGAAATACAGCCATTAAAATGATGGATATGCTGACTATATAGAATCTGAGAAAAATGTTCATGAAATATTTAAAAATTGGAACACAGAGCTGTCCAGATATTATGTTTGCAACAGTGTATATGCTCTTTATGTATCTAAAGTCTAGAAAGGACTGATAAAAGAATGAAAATAGTTTGAGTTAAGATAGCTTCACAGTTGAATCAGAAAGATTTCTTCAATAATGCTTTAAAAATTGAGGAAGGGCTAGGTGTGGTGGCTCACACCTGTAATCCCAGCACTTTCAGAGACTGAGGCAGGAGGGTTGCTTGAGGCCAGGAGTTGAGGCCAGCCTGGGCAACAGAGAGATGCCATCTCTATCTACAAAATAAAAATTTTAAAAATTAGCCAGGCGTGGTAGCGCATGACTGTGGTCCCAGCTACTTGGGAGGCTGAGGTGGGAGGATCGCTTGAGCCCAGGAGGTTGAGTGAGGCTGCGGTGAGCTGTGAGCACGCCAGTGCACTCCAGCCTGGGTGATAGCTCAAGATCCTGTCTCAAAAAAAAAAAAAAAAAAAAAAAAGAAAAGAAAAAAGGAATAAAACCTTAGCATAATATAATTGCTCATGAAAATTATTTATATGGTGGGAAAAATTATAGAAAAAATACAATTATTTATAAAATAAAAACATTTGGATGGTATCACAACAACCCTTTTGATCCTGGTAGGCAAACTAAGGTACCAAAAATTAGGATTGGAAAACATGAGGACATACAGATAACAGCAGGTTGTGTGTTTCTCGATTGAAGAAACAGATGTTTCCACACCTTAGAGAATCGTCTAGGGGGACAGCTCTTGAAGGTCATAGATAGTCTCAGATGTATTTGACAGTGACAGAGGCAAAGTTACTGCTGATTTGGGCTGCAGGGACTGACTTAGAATGATTTCCTTTTCATCCCTAGTATTCTATTCTGTTAATTATAAGGACAGTAAGTAAAGCAACCATCCAGAAAGGAAACCAGTGTCCAACTTCAGCTTTTTTTCTTTTTTAAAGGAAGCTAAAGCATGTCTCCTTTTGCAGACCTTTGTACTGTATCTTCACATCCCTATTACAGAATTTGTGAACCGGGGGTTTCCTCTACATCATTGCTTCTCATACCTTAAAATGCAAAGGGAGCACCTGGGATTTTGTTAAAATGCCCATTCTGATTCAGTAGATACAGGATGGAGTCTGAGCTTCTGCATTTTCTTTCTTTCTTTTTTGTAGATGGAGTCTTGCTTTGCCACCGAGGCTGGAGTGCAGTGGGACATACAAAGTCAGCTCACTGCAACCTCCGCCTCCCAGGTTCAAGCAATTCTTCTGCCTCAGCCTCCCATGTAGTTGGGATTACAGGTGCACAACACCACACCCAACTGATTTTTGTATTTTAGTAGAGATAGAGTTTCACCATTTTGGCGATGGTAATCTCGAACTCCTGGCCTCAGGTGATCCGCCCACCTCAGCCTTCCAAACAGCTGGGTTTACAGGCATGAGCCACTATGCCTGGTCATGTCTGCATTTTCAGTAAGCTCCCAGCTAATGCCAATGCTGCTGGCCTGTGTACCACACTTGAAGTATCAAGGTTCTACATATCTGAGGACTTGTTTTTCACATTATGTGACCTTCAGATATGTTCAGTAAGACCTTACTAGTCAAAGTATGTACAAGACTTGTACTTTGAAAACTATAAAACATTACCAAGAGAAATTAAAGAAGATCTGGATAAAGGGAGAGCTAGGTCATACTCATGAACTGGAAGACTCACTATTGTTAAAAATGTTACTTTTTTACAGGTTGATCTATAGATTCAACATGATTCCAGTCAAAATCCCAACAGAATTTCTTTTTTTGTAGAAATTGATAAGGTAGTTTTAAACTTTATATGAAAATGCAAAGGACCTAAAATAGCCAAAATGATTTTGGAAAAAAATCTCAAGTTGGAAGACTCACTGTATTAGGCCATTCTTGCATAGCTATAAAGAAATACCTGAGACTGGGTTGTTTATAAAGAAAAGAGGTTTAATTGGCTCATAGTTCTGCAAGCTAGCTGGGTTGTTTATAAAGAAAAGAGGTTTAATTGGCTCATAGTTCTGCAAGCTAGCTGCATGGGAAGCATGGTGCTGGCATCTGCTCGGCTTCTGGGAAGCTTCAGAAAGTTTCCAATCATGGAAGGTAAAGAGGGGGCAGGTGTGTCACATGACAAGAGCATAAGCAAGGGTGGGGGAGGTGCCACACAACTTTAAATGACCAGGTCTTGTGAGAACTCACAATTGCAAAGATGGCACCAGGCCATGAAGGATCCACCTCTGTGATCCAGACACCTCTCACCAAGCCCACCTCCAACATCGGGGATTACATTTTAACATGAGATTTGGGCAGGGACAAATATCCAAACTATATCACTCACATTACCTGATTTCAAGACTATGTAGAACTATAGTAATCAAGACAGTGAGTTATTAGACAAAGACAGCTCACTGGAACAGAAAAGAGTCCAGAAATTGACCCAGCCATATCTAACCAGTTGCTTTTTGAAAGTGTTATGCTAAACAAGAGAAGCCAGACACAAAGGATTACTTGTACTATGATACCCTTTATATAAAATCCTGGAAAAGGTAAAACAATAGTAATAGAAAACAGATCATTCGTTAACAGAGAACTGAGATGGTACTTGGCTGCAGAGATACACGTGGAAACTTTTTGGGGTGATGGAAAAGCTGTATATTGTGATTGCGGTGGTGGTTATAGGATGTATATATTTGTCAAAACTCATTGAATTATATAATTAAAATGGATATATTTCGTTGTATGCAAACTATAACTCAGTAAAAGATCTTCTGGATATATATTAGGGCATTGTTGGTACAATTTAAGCTTTCTTCGATTTGAAACCCTACTAAGTAAAGGAGTTATCCATTTGAACATCAGGGATTGGTTCCCACCTCCAGGTGGTAGAGCACAGCGCATAGGAACTTGGACCAGAAAGTCAGGCTGTCTGGGTTCCGGTATCAGCTCGTCCACTGCAGCAAGCACACAGCTTTACCTGTTTGTGTCTCGGTTTCCTCATCTGTGTGAACTAACATGATATTAGTGCTTACCTCATTGGGTTGTGAGGGTCAAATGCATTAATATGTTTCAAGCATGGAGAACATTTCCTTGTGCATAGTAAGCTTTATATATGCATTCAGTATAATCAATAAGTTTTCAAATCAGTTTGTGTTGTGATTTTACCTCTTTCTTCTAAAATGTGTTTTTTCCCTTTACCCTCACTTTAAACCGTGTGCACTCATATAGTGTGAAGATTTTAATAGAATGTTAGATCTGAAAGGGGTCTTGGATAATATCAGAACAAATGTGGGCAACAATATTGAAACCAGTGAGGTTGAGTGATGTGCCCAAGGTCACAATAATATGTGGGTGACCATGAACCAGAAGCCTGGCCAGGTGACTCCTGGTTCAGCTCTATTTTATCAAGGGTTACAGTGTTTGCATTTTTAATACTAACCATTGGGATTGCTCGCGAACCTGCCATTCATCAATTGCATTGTGTGGTGTTTGTTTTTCTACAGAGCAGTTCAGAGCCCCAGTTGCAGACGACTTGTCCTGCCACCACCATGAGCTCTGGTAAGTCATTTAAAACTTATCTTTCTCTTGTCATGTCTACCAAACTGGGCAGTTTACCAAGATTTCCCACGTACTCTGAAGGCCCCAGTGGCATTTTTTTATTTTTTGCAACCTGGGTGAATGCCAATGCTTTGTCATAAGTTGTCATGATCACTATCATCGCCTTCATGGTTAATGATTTTTTGAGCGCTTACTACTATTGCCAAAGAACTGTGCAATACACTTTACATGCACATGAGCCCTCTTTCTCTTTATTGAGATGTAACTGGCATACCATAAACCACAGATATTTTAAGTATACAATTCGATAAAATTTGACATATGTATTCATCTCCTTGGCATTTCTTAATCTGAGTGACTGCAGCAAAAGTAAACAGATTGGCCATAATTGCTCCAGGATGTGAGCTAATCTAATGCTTCCTTCATCCGGGATAGTACAGCAGTTTGCTCCCTCTTTTGCTTTGCCTTTGGCAGTAAAAGTCAAGACCTAAAGAAATAATCAGTTTTGAGTATTTTTTATTTTGAGCTGGGGTAGAAAACACGGGTTAGGGAAGACCGAGAGGGGAACAGATCCCTGCTCATCATGCAGCCAAGAGCTGTCAGCTTTCCAGCCCAGAATTGGAGCAGAGGAGTTTCCATCTGGAGATTAAGGCCCACCTAGTCTACTGAACATGCCCTGGAGCCTCCTGAGACCTGCAGGTGGGGCAGGCTGTGGGGTGGGAGGATGACCCTGTGGATATCTCAT
Organism: Cacajao melanocephalus; assembly: GCA_963573385.1. Lineage (NCBI taxonomy): Eukaryota > Metazoa > Chordata > Mammalia > Primates > Pitheciidae > Cacajao > Cacajao melanocephalus. The sequence continues at coordinate 16,150 of CAUYLG010033992.1, forward strand.
TCAGGGTCTCTCAGTCCTGCAGTATTTTGTGAGTGTTGTCAGTGACCTCTTTGGATTAAAAATCACCCTTTTCCATTTATTTGCTAAGTTCTGAGTAGCACAATTTGTAGTTAAGACCTAGGAAGGCTCTGGGGTGGAATAGCTCAGGCCCACACCCTGACCTCCTTGTTTACTGGTTGCGTAGCCTTGGGCCTTTGGTGGACCCTTCTGTGCATTTTCCTCTGCAAAAAAATGGACATAATAAAAGCACCAGTTCATTGAGATTTAGTGAGGATTAAGTGAGGTGATGCTAGCTAGCTAGCTAGCTATTTATTTATTTATTTATTTATTTATTTTGAGATGGAGTCTTGCTCTGTCACCCAGGCTAGAGTGCAGTGGCGTGGTCTTGGCTCACTGCAATCTCTGCCTCCTGGGTTCAAGTGATTCTCCTGCCTCAGTCTCCCGAGTCGCTGGGATTACAGGCATGGGCCACTACATCCGGCTAATTTTTTTTTTTTTTTTTTTGTATTTTTAGTAAAGGCAGGTTTTTACCATGTTGGCCAGGCTGGTCTTGAACTCCTGACCTCAGGTGATCCACCTGCTGATGTGAGGCACTGCACCCGGCCTTAGGCAGTGCTTTTCATGTGCTGAGCTTTGTGTCCAAGGAATGGCGAGCACTTCATCTTTGGATTCTTACTGTTACAAGCTCAGAACTCCTCCCTGCAAAGCCAGGGACTTGGCTTCTCAGCAATTCCTTGAGTGCTTTTGCTGTGTGCGAAGAGGCTGTGCACCTTTTCCCCTCCAAGCAGGCTTGGTACTGCCAGTCGCTCCTGCTTCATAACTTGTTTTGTGTTGTCTCCTTGGCCTTTTGCTTTTGTTGTCATTTAAAACAGGCCATGGTGTTTTGCTTTATTTTGCTTTTAACTTTTTCTCTGTAGTCTAAAGCTACTTTCTCTTCCAGTGTCGGAACTGGCCTAACTTTGCATGACCACTCCTGGCATTAAGGGCCAGAGAAGGAGGAAGGGAGGGGCCTGGAAGAAGGGCGTGGAAAAGCCTGGGAGACTTCTCCCCAGAATTGCTCTCTCAGGTCGGGGCTGGAAGGGGGCATTGCCTAGGAAGAGTTCAGAAATTCTGGAGCCTTCGACCTGATGACCCCACTCTTGGGAATTTCTGTCTTAATTCCAAGGAAACAAAAACATCACCCACATGAAGCAGGGAGTGGTGGGGGGGCTATGAATAAGTACGTTGTGTGTATTTACTTGATGGAATATTACGCCGCTATTAAAATAGTCATTAAGAGAAAAGTAGCTACATGGAAAATATTTGTTTTAATCACCGGTGGAAAGAGCAGTGTAAAAATGGTGGATTCTCCTTATCCCGAGTTTGGGCCGGGCTGCCAGTCACCAAGAGAAGTTCTTCACCTGTATGATCTTGTTACAGTCTCCTGGAAAACCCTCACAGGCGGGGCGCAGTTTGCCACCCTCATTACACAGATGGAAAAACTGAGGCCCTGAGGGGTTAATAACATGACTGGGATCACTCAGCTAGTGTGCAGTGTCGTTGAATCAAACTCAGGAAGTTGGACACCAACATTGTGCTGCAGAGGTTTGAGTTTCAGGAGATGGAGTTACTAATTTTTAATTACCTTTCTAAAACTTCTTCAAGTTTGGTTGTGACATTTAATGAAAAGAAAGGAAGAACATGGGGCTGGGGCTGCTGGTAGCTCAGAGGTTGTGCCACACTAGCTTGGGGAGGCCTGGAGCAAGGCCACAGTCCCAGAAGGAACTAGAGCAGGTACTTGGATCTCTGGCCTTCTCACCAGCACCCTCCTTCCACGCATCTCAGAAATGAGAGCTCAAGGGAGACATCTGAGAGAATTAGCCTTCACCTGTAGGTGGATGTGGGGAATTAACAGGACACAGTCTGTGGGGCCAGCATGGGGACATCCAGGCACCAGGAGGGGCAGTGGCCCTGCTCATGTCTGGACACAGGCAGCATCCAGACTAGCCTGTTGGTGTGGTTTATAGCAGGCACCCACCCCTGGGGGAGGCTGATCGCTAAGAGGTTAGGTTTAGTCTCAGCCTAAAGAATTATAGGTTCAATCCCAGCATTTAGAGACTAAGCTTCAATCCCAGCATTTAGAGATATAGAATATATATATATCTATATGTATACATCAGGAAACCCAAATGTTTATCCCATTTGGGTAGTAAGAAGATGAGCTGTGAGATGGGCAGAACAAAGTTCAGATTTCAGCCTAGTGATTTTGGGCAGGCCTGGAGTCTTCTCTGCCTCCATTTTCTTATCTATAAAATAGGCATTCCTAACTCCTAGTTCTCGAGGTCTGAGTCTTAAGGATAAAATGAGATGCTAATTATGGAACGATAAGCATGGATCCTCAGATCTAGGCAAGTCAGTGTTTAAAAACCCAAACATGATTATGTTTGTAGTGTGGTTAACTCTGGGCTTGAACAGGGTTCCTCCAAGCACCCATGTCCCAGGGCGACATGGCCTGCCTACCTGCCTTTCTTGGCCTGCCTCCATCTATTTTGGGATGGGGACCTGGGTGGAGCTTAGGTTGCAGGTGAACAGGGAGGGTCTCAGTTTCTGTAGCTGAGCAGAACTCAGGAAAGTCTCAGCGAACACAGAAGACGTGACATCTGAGGAGAGCCTCAATGGTGCATGGAATTTCCATCAGGTAAGAAGGGAGGAGGAATTATTCTTGGCAGAGGGTCTCATAGGAACCGAGGCCTAGAGGTCAGAAAGTATCTGACAGGGCAGGACCCCTCTGCGTCCTCCTGACTCTGACCCCAGCACCTCGTGCCATGCAGGACTCAGTAAGCGCTGGGGTGGCATACTCACAAACCTCATGCATTCTTTCTTTCTTGCAGAATGTGATGGTGGTTCCAAAGCTGTGGTGAATGGCTTGGCACCCAGCAGTAATGGGCAAGACAAAGGTAAGGTTCTTAGGGAGACATCTGGATCAGTACTGGAAAGTATTTCTTTTTTTTTTTTTTTTTGAGACGAAGTTTTGCTCTGTCTCCCAGGCTGGAGTGCAGTGGCACAATCCTGGCTCACTGCCACCTCTGCCTCCTGGGTCAAGCAATTCTCCTGCCTCAGCCTCTCAAGTAGCTGGGATTACAGGCACCTGCCACCATGCCTGGCTAATTTTTGTATTTTTAGTAGAGATAGGGTTTTATCATCTTGGCCAGGCTGGTCTTAAACTCCTGACTTTGTGATCCACCTGCCTTGGCCTCCCAAAGTGCTGGGATTACAGGCGTGAGCCACCATGCCTGGCCTGTAGTGCAAAGCGTTTCTAAAGTTGTGGAGTATGTCAGGCTGGGGCCATCCCATCTGCCTGGTGTGAACATCACTGGCCTAACCAAGACATAAACTGGAGACCTGTTCCCCACACTGATTTTCTGAGGCCCGGAACCTGTTCTTTCATTTCAGGAGTCTGAGACTGCCATTTTCCCACTGTGAGGTATTAAAAACTTTCCCTAGCTCACAAGTTTGCTGTGAATAACCGATCAGATACATGGACCAAGGCATACTTCATGTCTGGTACAGATGGCCTTTATCAGCCTGAAATATCCCTTGCTCAGCCTTTCACCTTCACCTATAATAAACAGTGATGTGTTCACAGTCCTGACCCTAAGGCAAGAGCCTAAATCATTAAAATAACTTATTTCATTGGCATTAATTTTATGCACATCCTCTCATAGTTTCAGTTTTAAAAAATTTTAGGAGAAAAGATTTAAATGTGAAATGAATGATGGAGCTGATGACCTTTGAGGTGCTCCTTGGCCTGGAGACTTTCATCCTGACCTCAGTGTGGTTGCGCAGATAGCCTGACTACAGGGCCCGTGGTGCCACTTTTACTGCATGGTGTGATGGGCACTCCAGCTGGAGTGACAAGGCATGGGTTCAAATCTCAGCTCTGCCACTCATGAACAGGACATCTTGAGAGGTCCTTTATCTTTGTGGGTGTGGGTTCCCTTATCTACAAGATGAGGGAATTCTATGATCTGCTGTATTTATTTCTGCCTCAAATTCAGAATTGGAATGAACACTCATCCAACTAAATCTTATGGCATACAAGAGGAAGGGCGAGAATCCTGGCATTGGGCATTTAAGTCAAGATGTATTTCTCAAAGAATAATTTCAAACAATATGACATTTTGACCTTTATAATTTCCATCTGGGTCAACAAAGTGTTCCTTTTAAGACAAGGCAAAGTGTGAACTAAGAGGAAGCAGCCATAGAGGGTATGCCGAGACTAGGAGGGGTTGGGGTACAGGGCCCAGGTGGTGTGGGGGTGGGTTTCTTGGTGGCAGGAGGGGACGTGCCATGCTCCTGTTCTTGCGTCCCTGCCTGGCCTCCCATCTGCACCCCTGGTGTGGAGTCCTGGACAGTCTCTACCAAGTTGTACTTAGGGAACTTTGAGGGGCAGTGCTATGGAGTGGCTGCAGGCATGTGTTTAGCATCCAGTGAGAAGCATGGGAAGGGGTGGGGCCCTGTGCATTTAAAACCTGTGGGGTCATCAACCCCATCCATGTGAACTCATTTATATAAAAGACTTAAGGCATGTGGAGGAGGGTGGCACGTGGAGTGGGTCCCATTCTCTCCTTGGTGAGACTCGCCTTTGTCTGGAAACAAGCAGGCAGAAGTCATCAGAAGGGCATCAGGGTGGCCTGAGGTCCCTGAACTGGAGCTGGGATAGCTGAGCTCCAGTCTCAGCCTCTCCGCCTGAGAACCGAATGAGCCTGAGCAGTTCGCTGAGCCTCTTGCTTCTTCCTCTGAGAATGGTTACAAAAGTCTCCCCCAAGCCCATCTCCTAGGTGGAGCAGACAGGAGGATGCTGTAAGAGCACATTTGTCTTTAATACATGCAGTAGTGTCATTCGCAATGTAGTCCTTGATGGCCAGGTGCCGTGTGACCGCCCCATACCTTACGAGGTGAGCTGACAGCAGGACGGACTAGAAGGTGCACTGCTCCTGGCCGACAGGGCTCCCTTCTGTTGGCTTGACAGGCTCACTAGCACGATGCTGACTCTGCAGTGGTGATCTTGCTCCTAGACAGCCCTACCTGCTGTGATTCTATAGATCTGCAGCCACAATTGACTTTGGCACCCTTGCACAGAGCTCCCATCCCTCTTTATGTGCTGCCCTTAAGAGAGTATGAGGGGAGGCCTCATAACAGACTCATTGTGAGAAGAGTTAGGGATGTACCTACCATGAGATTACAGAATCTGGGCAGGTAGGGAGCCCAGAGACCCTGCAGACAGATAAGTGTGAGCACCCAGGACATTTGAGCGGTGGCCTTCACTGCATCCTGGGCAGGCAGCCCTGCTCTGCCTTAGCTCAGCTGGGCATCGGGGTCCTGGGCTGTGCACTTGGGTGCTTCCCAGAGACTACATATGCTCTTGGGCACTTGGCACCTCCTGACCAGGAAAGGGTGGATTTAAGCAAGGCCATCTGCTGTCCAACAGATGGGGGTTCTCATTTGCTTGGGGCCAGAGGGCTATGATTGTCAGAGCAGGCACAAGACCCCAGAAGCTATGCTGTGGGGGAAGTAGCTCTGATGGCTGAAGGGACCAGGCAGCTCATGATCTTATTCCTTTGTTCCTTCACTCATCTGGGGCCCACGGGCCACAGCCCGCCTCCTCGAAGCCCACTCCCCAGCCTTCTCCCAAGAGGCCCTGTGGATCCTGAGTGCTCTCCCCTTCCTCCGTTTGCCAGGCCATCTGTGCCTTTGTAAATCTTTGTCCAGAGCCTTGGCAAGCTCCTGGTGTGGCAGGAGCCACCGATCAACACTGACCAGCTGTATTTGGGTGATTGTTGAGGCGGGAGGGGTCTGTTGTCTTGGCCTAGAACTCTAAAGAGAGAAAGCAGGTTATTTTTAATTACTGTATCTACTGCCCTTTGTATTGTTCTTGTTGTGTGGGCGACTTCCTCCTATTGTCCCTGCCCAGTTCCTCAACTGCCTGAGTGTTTCCCAAATGTTCTTTCTGGATGCACCATTTACCCTTTTGTGTTTTCAGCAACTGCCTACCCTTTACGTGCACGCTCTATTTCTGCTGTTAAAATCATTCCTGTGAAGACAGTGAGAAACGCCTCAGGCCTAGTTCTCCCTCCAGGTATCTCCTTGGGTCGGTTGATTTTCTTTAATTGTGAGCAGATCATGGCATGGTTTTCCTTTCTTCTTTTCTTCTAACACATGCTTTGAGCTGAATCCTTGCATGTTTAGGAGGCATTCCATCTCACTTCCTCAGCTTGTTTCCTTTTTTCTTCTGTGTGCGTACGTGAATGTCTGTGTGTGTTTTTCTGGGAGCCAGTGAGTGTGGGGAAGAACTAAGGACAGAGGCCTTGCCCCTCTTTCCTTTAGGAGAAGGGTCAGTCCAGAGCCTCAGCTTTCACTTTGGGATGGGGCTGAGGTGCATGGACATCCCAGGCTCTCCTTAGAGGTTTCCAACTCCAAGTACTTTAGCAAAAACTGCAGTCTCCCTGAGAATTAACCCGGTCTCACAGAGAACCTCTGAATTGGGCTGAATTTGAAGCAGCTGCCTTAGGAGTCAAACCTAGACTCGCCTCTGTGATGCTCACTGGGCCATCCCAGAGCATCCCCTGCACCTTCCCTGATTTTACCTGCAGCCACTTCCTGCCTCTCCCCTCCAGGGGGTGGGGGAGTTACAGCTCAGATGTCAGTTCTATACAAAGTGGGACACATGAGGCCTATGCAGTACTTTATCCAATGGCGCTTTCAGAAGTAACTGGGCTGTGTGTTTAGGAACCTATGGAGGGGTGCACCTGTCAGTGTGCCCTTCATCCTTTTGAAGTGACCAGGAACCAGTTTTCCCACTAGTTTGGTGACATCAGTCACAGCCTTTTGATAGAGTTGGATAGGTCAGAAGCTCTCCAAGGCTGATGCTCGCCCCACCACACGGTGTGGGTTTTGTGTATTGCGTTCAATACAAGAGGTGCTGACGAGGCAGGTCTGTTCTCTTCTCTAATGCTAATGATCATTCTCCCTGAGTTGTTGGAAGGGGGCTACTGACGTGGAAGGCAAGGAGAGAAGAGGCTTTGCTTCTCTCTGCCCTCGGACGGGAATGGGGGTGAGTTGGACGTCTGAACTCACATCCTACCCAAATACACACCCTGAATGTCAACCTGTAATCCTAATTGTGACAATTTTGGGTCAGGGATCTAGGCTGTGAGCAATCTGAAAACAAAACAAAACTGTGGTGTTCTGCATAGCTCAGCTGCACATAAAGAAACATTGGAGTGTGTGCCTCCCGGAACTGTGTGGTCTGCCCCGGTTCCCTGCCTGCCTGTGACTGATTTTCTGCAGGATGGCATTCAGAGCTTTTGAAGCGTATTTTGAAATCTTTCTCGAGGAAACTCTCAAAGTTGACCCGGGTCTGTTATTAGGCCCTAGTGAAACTATAGGAGATGCCAGGACCCTGTGAAGACAGCTGAGGCTCGGTGGACACTGCTCATTGAAGGATTTAGCCTTCTGGGTCATTTTTGTTGCTGTGAGTTTTCTTTGTTACATTTGGAAAGTGAGGCTGTCACTCAGGAGCTTTCTCCTCAGGCAGTTTATCCTTCTGTCTCAGCAATTTGGGAGTCTTGACTTGCCAATCCAAGGAGATTTGCTTTTCCTTTTCCCACTGGAAAACCGCAAGGAGTAGTTGTTCTCCATAGAACACCACCCCACCCCCCCACTTCCCTACATCGCCAACTTGGTTTTTAATGAGAGGGATGGTCTGGAAGCTTGAGACATCTTTCATAAACTTTCTTGAACTGTGCCTTACTAACTGGTCAGAAGTCTGCTCAGCAACCCAAATGTCATTTAATAAAAGGCATAAACCTGCTTTTATTTTGAAATGTTTCCAGCTGATATTGTAACTCATCCATTTACTCTGAGCTCACCATTGCTGCCATGTTCCCCTAACTTCGTGATGCACAGTAAACCTCTGAAAACTTGCCCCTCTCCACCACCCACAGATTAATTTCCATTGGCCACAAATGTTTGAAGACTTTGCGTGGCTGTAAGCAGGTTCATCTCATTCCCCAGCTATGACAATTTGCTAACCAACTGTCCTTTCATCCTTCAGGAGTCTTGGATTCACTCTTCTCTTTTGGACCTTTTCATTTCAGACATGGATCCTACAAAAATCTGCACTGGAAAGGGAGCAGTGACTCTCCGGGCCTCGTCTTCCTATAGGGAAACCCCAAGGAGTAGCCCTGTGAGCCCTCAGGAAACCCCGCAACACGAAAGCAAACCAGGTGCGCTGAGGCTGGGGGAGATGTTCAAAGCCATGTGGGAAGGGTGGGCAGACACTCTGGTGTTTCTGCTCGGGAGGATGTGAGTTCATCAGATGCCTCCCAGTTTTCTCAGGGTTCCCTGGAATAGTCAGCTCCTTTTGATGGGTAGTGGTCAAAACCCCAAACTGACAGTCATGTGCTGCAGATGAAGGCACAGAAATGACCACCACTTTATGTTAGCTTTGACTGAGCAGGTCATCCTGTGACAAGAGCCAGTGCTCTGCGGATGGCACTCATGCAGATGGAAATGACTTAGGACAAGGGGGCTAAACGGTGAGATGGGCTAGAGGTTGGGCTTCTCAGAGTTCATCCCTGAATCCTAGAGGTTCGCTGTGGCCTGTCCAGGCAGGGCTGGGCTGGAGGTGCAGCCAGGGGAGACTGAGAAGTGTGGATGACCTTGCTTGCTCCTGGGAAAGCAGAGAGGGGCAGAGCTCAGGCCTGGGATGGCCACCAGCCAGCTGCAGGAGCAGGATCAGTAGAAGTAGTTTCAAGGCCCAGTGTAAACAAAGGAGCAAAAGGAGATCAAAGAAGCCACATGAAGCCCATCTCCCCACCTTAATCCATCACTTGAGAAACCTGAGGTATTGAGGTTTAGAACTGGGACTTCAGGGCCGGGCGCAGTGGCTCATGCCTGTAATCTCAGCACTTTGGGAGGCCGAGGCTGGCAGATTGCCTGAGCTCAGGAGTTCGAGACCAGCCTGGCCAACATGGTGAAACCCCATCTGTACTAAAAATATAAAAATTAGCTGAGTGTGGTGGCGTGTGTCTGTATTTCCAGCTACTTAGGAGGCTGAGGCAGAAACATCGCTTGAACCCAGGAGGTGGAGGTTGCAGTGAGCCGAGATTACGCCATTGCACTCCAGCCTGGTGACAGAGACTCCGTCTCAAAAAAAAAAAAAAAAAAAAAAAATGGAAAAGAGAACTGGGACTTCAGAACCTGATAGATCTCTGTGCACACCCTGCCAACCCTAATGAACTGTAGAATGGGGTTGGTAACTGCATCTGCCTCGTAGGATCATTGTGAGAAAGAAGTGTATGAAGCACTGTGTATCATGCCTGGTGGTATGGACTAGACTGTTAGATGTTACCTGCTATTTGATTATGGTCAGATTATTTTGGCTTCTCCAGAGATGACTTTCCATGGCCCAAGTATTCTGGGAGTTGGCACATACTGACTTTGAGATTAGGCACAGTTAGTTTAGGGTCAGACAGCGCCTCTCCACTCTGTAGGGCAGTGGCTTTCACACTTTAGCTGCATCAGAATCACCTGGAGTAAAAAGATAGGTTGCTGGGCCCCAGCCCAGAGTTCTCGAATGTAGGATTCCCACTTGCAGGTCTGAGGTAGGGTCTGAAGTTTTGCATATCTGACAGGTTCTTAGGTTGTGCTGATGCTGCTACTGTAAGGACCGTATCTGAGAGCTGCTGCTGTAGGGGGTGGGAGCTTGCTTTCTTGAAGGAAATGGAGGGAGCAGTTGAATGGAGGGGAGGACCACTCCCTTGGGACCATAGAGGAAGGGCAGTAGGGTGCACAGACCCTTCTAGTGCAGCAGGAGTGGTGTGTTGTGATAAGATAGACATGATATGTAGGATGGAAATGGCCAGACCTAGCATCCTGGAAACTTTCTTCCTGCCCAGCCACCCATAACAGGTGCTGGGACACATGCTGGCAGATGAGGCCAGGCTAGGGTTGAGCACAAACCCCTTTCTAGTGATGTTGGTCCCTGTGAGGGCTTCTTCATCCTTAGGCTGAGGGAGGCCCGAGGAGCCCACAGCCCTAAAAGTTGACAGAATAGCTTGGTCTTGTATTCCTGAGCCCGGCCCTGACTCCTGACCTGCTGCAATTTGCTTCTCTGCTCTCGGAAAGGTGGGGGTGAGGAGAGAAGGCAAAGTTATTTTATTCTAGGGCTAACTTCATCCAGCATCTCCAAGCCTAAGCGGGAAGACCCAGCTCCCAAGCTGGAGAGCATTTGGAGAAAAAGAGAGAATCCCTAAGGGATGATGCAAAGAGAAAGGCCTTATGTGCAGTCCCTTGGCCCAGTCAAATGACCTTACAAACTGCCTGTCCCATCCTTTGATCGCAAATGGAGCGGGAGCCTGGAGCTCCCTCTAGTGGTTACAGTGTGGCATTGACGTAGTACACAAATATGTCCACCAGGTGCATGCCTGCCTCCCAGTACCGTGTGGATTTTTTAAAATTTTTTTGTTTTTGAGACAGGGTCTCATTCTGTTGCCCAGGCTAGAGTACAGTGATGAAATCATGGCTCGCTGCAGCTTTGACCTCCTGGGCTCAATCTGTCTTCCCACCTCAGACTCCCAAGTACTGAGGTGCATGCCACCACGCTTGGCTAGTTTTTGTATTTTTTGTAGAGACAGAGTTTTGCCATGTTCCCCTGGCTGGTCTTGAACTCATAGGCTCAAGTGATCCACCTGTCTTGGCCTTGCAAAGTGCTGGGATTACAGGTGTGAACCACCATGCCCTGCCCTGTGTATGGATTTGAGGCACTGCTGGAAACACTGTCTTATCCCAAAATATGTTTGTGTCTTACAAATTTCTACCAACTAATTTGGTGAAGAGAAACTTCACTAAATGTGTTTCAACAAACCATAACCGTATTGTTTTAAAATGCAAATACCGTACTAGGAAGAATTAAGAGATAGCTATCAGTCATTCACACCTTACAGTAAGTTCATCTTTGTGAATTGAGATCATCGAATGCACATGAGCATACATTCATTCAGCATTATCTGTGTGCCAGGTGCTAAGCGAGTTACTTGGAATTGTGATGACAAAGGAGGAAAATAGAGCAATTCTAGGTGCATTAGGTGAGGGCAAAAGGCAGTACATTGTTGCAACAGGAGTCAGGTGTGGACTTGTAGTAAGCCACCTTGCTTTTGGGCTGTGGATAAGTCCTAGTGACTTTGAGCCCATATCAAGGATAAAGGTCTTGGGTCAGATGCTTTCCAAGCCGCTCTTGACCTTAGGAAGTCTGGAAATTAGCCAGACACACATGGAATCCCTTTGATTGGAGATAAATTTAAGATGGTACAGGAGGGCAGTTTGGATGAAAAGGAACAAGCTGGATTTGAGAAGAGGAAACAGAAAAAAACCCCACATGCTCATTAAGGGTACAAAGCAGGCTACAATGAGTTAACGCTGGGGAGTGGGCTTAAAAGAGGATGTGAGTGGGCCAGGCACAGTGGCTCATGCCTGTAATCCCAGCACTTTGGGAGGCTGAGGTGGGCAGATCACTTGAGGCAGAATTTCGAGACCAGCCTGGCTAACATGATGAAACCCTGTCTCTACTAAAAATACAAAATCAGCGAAGCATGGTGATGCACACTTGTAATCCCAGCTACTTCGGAGGCTGAAGCAGGAGAGTCGCTTGAAGTGAAAACATGCCACTGCACTCCAGCCTGGAAGACAGAGCAAGATGCTGTTTCAAAAAGAAGTGAGGATGTGAGTGTAGACAATTGAGGAATGGGAATCTTGTCCCCTTACCATGCTACCCATTGGCTAGCATTGTGCTGGCTCTTGACTCTGGCAGTGTCCATGTGAACCTCCAGATGACAGCTTCCTGGCCCATACCAGTCTATTGTCCTATCCTGGGGCCTCGGAGCTCCTGGGCCTTCCCTGGCTGCATAAAAACAGTTTTTAGCAGTATTTGCAGACAGCCATGCCTAGTCTGGATGGGGAGCCCAAGGGTGAGGCAGTGGATGGCTCTTGCCAAGGATTGCCTCCTACTCTCAATGCCTCTGCAGACAGCTAATGTTAGATGGTGTCTGGCTCCCTCCCTTCTCTCTAGGGACAGCCTTTGTCCCCCAGCTGCTCTGTCTGCTTTCTCTCTGACTTGCTCCTCATTTGCCATCTTCTTCAATGCCCGTAGGTGTCCAGGTTGCTTTATTTGCCTGGACTGGAAGCTGCAGTCCCTACATGGCTCCCTGATGCCTGCATTTCAGAGGTGCCCCCTATTTATAGTTCCTGTCCCAACTCCCTCATCTGGGAGAGATGATACAGTTCTGGTATCACACAGTTCTCTATTGAGGCTGAGCTCTGCCACTTACTGTCTTTATGATATGGACAAATTACTTTACAGGGCTTCAGTTGCCTTATCTGTAAATTGGAGGTGACTGTAATAGAGTTGTTGAGATTAAATGAGCTCCTTCCTGCCTTCCTTCCTTCCTTCCTTCCTTCCTTCCTTCCTTCCTTCCTTCTCTCTCTCTCTCTTTCTTTTCTGTTTTTCTTTCTTTTCTTTCTTTTCTTCTTGACAGAGTCACTCTGTCACCCAGGCTGGAGTTCAGTGGTGCAATCTCAGCTCACTGCAACCTCTGCCTCCCAGGTTCAAGCAATTCTTCTGCCTTAGCCTCCCAAGTAGCTGGGACTACAGGGGCCTGACACCACGCCTAGCTAAATTTTTTTTTTTGTATTTTTAGTAGAGATAGAGTTTCACTATGTTGGTCAGGCTGGTCTCGAACTCTTGACCTCATGATCCACCCACCTCTGCCTCCCAAAGTGCTGGGATTACAGGTGTGAGCTATAATTCTAGCACTTTGGGAGGTTAAATGAGCTCTTTCATGTCAAGCATTTAGCACAGGCCCAAAGTAAGTGCCCTTTAAGGGTAACCATTCTAGTTCCTGCAGGTCAAGAGGCTTGTTAAATGTAATTTCAGTCTGAAGCCATGAGGGCCTGATCCTAGCATGGTGGCAATGGGAATGAAGAGCAGAGGCTGATGGTAAAAGTGTCTTTTGGAGAATGAAATGACCAGGGCTCCTCGTGGCGTATTTAAGGACCACAGAGAGGCAAGACTCCAGGAGATGTCTTCCCTAGTTGACTAGGAGAGTAATGTGGCACTCATGGAGATGGGGGGGGATTTATGAAGAGTGCTGAAAAGAATGCTGAATTCCATTTTTTGACATGTTGAATTTCTTGGCAAGGGAAGGACTTCTAGGAGAATGTTTCTAACGGGAATTTGGAAATTTGCAGTCCAGTGCATGGATTTGGAAGACATCTGCATCCATATGAACTTTGAGACAATGGAGACATTCTCGGGGGTGGAGTGACAGATAGAGCCCTTGAAACTGCCCAGTTAACACTCATTCTCCAGACTCCTCCATTCAAGTGGTGGCTTAACACAAGATCCCTGACCACAGCTTCCTGATCAGCCTCCTCGTCTCTGATTGTGGACCTTGGTTTTTGGATCAGAACAATCTGAAAGGAATGGCAGTAATCTTAGTACCGACTCCCTTTGCCCCGAAGAAGCCTCATCACCTTATCCCTGCCTGCTGACCTCATTGCCGCACCAGGTCTGAGCATTGGCTATGTTGGTTCAAGAGTGACTTGATCACGTCCCAGGTCAGGATGTTCTCACTCCAGACAGGGAGCCTGAGCTGGTGGTGGGTGTGATACGAAGCTTCTTGTCTGGTATAGTCTAAAGATCTTGTGGCTTGATACATCAATTCCTGTGTTCTGACTCAGATGTCAGGGTCAGTTAAGCCCTTATATTTTGTTAATTCCGTATCAGTTGGCTCCAGTCCTTATTGCCTGATTCTTGAGTGCAAAGTTAGCTTTGGACCTAAAGATTCTTGGACCTGCAGTCAAATGATTTCCTCTGGTTTGACTCTCACATTTACTCTCCAGAAATGGCAGTAGCAAAAAGGTACCATAAGAAGGTTAATGTTGAAGCAGTTAAAGGTACCCCATACTTCCATTAAATGAGTCTTTTTGATGAGTACATGTGTGAGAATTAGGGCCAGTTGAGAAATTGGAGGGAAAAGTCCTCACAAGAGTGCACCCTTCATTCTGACACCAGCTGCCAGTTCAGGGGATTCCCAAAACCACTCTCAGGTTTGGTAAAATGCTAGAGGGACTCACGTAACTTATTGAAAGCTGCTACACTCAGGATTATGGTTTATTACAGGGAAAGGATACAGAGAAGATGCACATAGCAGGGAGTCTGGGAAAGGTACCAAATGCGGAGTTTCTGTTGCCCTCTCTGCGTGGAGGCAGGACATGTTATTTCCCAGCACTAATGTGTGACAGTGTTCTCAGAGCATTGTCAACCAGGAAATGTACCCAAGCCTTCGTGTTCAGCATTTTTACCGTGGCTCCGTTACACAGGCATCTCAGTCTCCAGGCCAACTTCCTAATCGAGTGAGCTCCTGCTGGCCCAAAGCCCCCATCCTAAGTCACATAACTGGTGGACTCAAAGCCCCAGATAAACAAAGTCACTCCTATCAGGCATGACTTTCCAAGAGCTCAGAGATGACATCCCAAAACCTGAGGGCAAAGGCCAGACCTCTTTTTGGATAAAGTTAATTTCTCTACTGTACAGCATGAATACAAAATAAACACAAATAAGATTTGGAACACCCTTAGACTTACTATAACACCTGTCATCTACCTCTTGAATACTCTTATGAGAACACATCAAGACGACTCAGTGAAAATTATCCTAAGATCCCAAGAAGAACTGATCCGCAAAAGGCTTTACAATAGGTCAAAATGAAATGAGCATAGAATGAGATAAAATATCAGGAGGCTACAGCCATAGGCCAGAAAAGATTGCAAATAAAGAACAGCTGGAGGAAAAGATAAGGCCAAGTACATTATGCTTCTTACAGAAAGGGTAGGTCTCTCAGGACTGCAAAAGCTCTCTAGGATCCAACTTTCCAAGGCAGTCTCTCAACCTTGGGAGCTCTAAGGTAACATTTATTGAAAGAAGCATTTTGACAGTCTCTTCAATCAGGAGTTAATAATGGATGATTATGTGTGCAAAATTTCATACTGCTGCACGCAGGCACAAATGGCCCCAGGCTGCTACCAACCTTCCAGGTTCAGAAGATGAGGTAATAAATGACGGATGATAAGATGTCAGAAATACAGCTGTCCTTTAACAAAAAAGAGAGTAACATTTAAGAGGTCCTGGGAACTGCCTTTTTGGGGTAGGGTAAGGAGAATAGTTTGAAAGACTTGGAATGAGAAGAAAAAGTGGATCTATCCCTAAGGATCTTATGTTCTTAAAGCTATTTATTACATGGCAGAGATCAACAATGCTCATTTTTGTCCATGGGTTTTTTTTCCCCCTTATGCTTTGAATTCTGATTTTGCAAAGCACATGCTTTGTGCCAGATACTTTCATTTAGTCCTCATGATTCAAAAGAGGTAGATATTCACTCCCATTTCACAGGTGTGGCCAGGTCACTTGCTGCAGTATGTGCAGATAGAGACTCAGGGCTGAAACTAGGCAATCTGATGTCACAATGATGGTCCCTTCATGATACCTGGAGGTTTGGAAGAACAGTTCACATCTCAGCTTTCCATGACATCACTGTTTGCTAGTGTCACTTGAATAGAACTAACCCCACTGAAAACCAGAAAGTGGGCAAAATAATATGTTCCCAATTCCACGTACAAAGTTTACATCCTTCATTAGATAGCCCTGCACTCAGAACCTGTTGATATTTCGTATATGCATAAATCTAATACATTTGATAGACTTATTTGACAAAGGTAGACTAGAAATAGCAACTTATAAGGTGGAACAGTAGAAGTCATAGCTGTGAGGAAGGACAGTGGAGCATTTGTCAGAGCATGTCACCTGGAGTCTAAGGGCCAGCCAGGTGTGAGGGGAGGTCTAGGCCAGGGATCCAGCTGGATGCAACAAGGAGTGTGGTGCACTCGGCGGAGGTACTTTCACGTACTTGATCTTTTATTCTTAAAGATTCTTCAGTTCTTCAATTGGAGAGAATCAAAGAATCATACTCCCTGTGAGGAGTATGGGGTAAGGATTATATTTTATAGATGAGAAAAGTGAAATTTAACATCACTCAGAACCTTTACCCTGCCTTGCTTTTTGCTTTTTGGCCCCCACCACCTCTCTGAAGCGTAGCATCCATTTCATGGCTGATAGTGAGGCTGGTGGCTGGTGGGGGTGATAGGTTTGGATTCTGGAGACTTGGGCTGACTGCTTTGTCACTTCCTGGCTGTGTGACTTTGGGCAAGTCAGGTGGCCTCTCTGTTTCTACATCCATGAAGGAGAGTGATTACCTACTTCACAGAGTTGTTGTGTACACTGAACTCAAACTACATGGGTGTAGCAGTGACTCATAGTAGCACTTGGAGAGATGTTGAGTAAATGTCTGTAAATCTCAACTTGGCATCTGGAAAGCCCACGTCTAGCCCTGGAGGAACCCACACTGAATTGGAGGCTTGGGCAGTGAGACTGCGGTATTAGTCCCTCATTCTCTACATGGTGAGGCTAGAGGAGGCAGCCAGGGAGAAGAAGGGGTTAAGGCTTGGCCAGATTAGGGATTGGCAAACCGAGGCTGTGAGTAAAATCTGGCCTGTGCCTTTTGTTGTACAGCCCTCGAGCTAAGAATGGCTTTTACATTTTTTAATGGTTTAAAGAAAAATCAAAAGAAGAATGGTATTGTATGCCACATGAAAATTATATGAAATTCAGATTTTAGAGTCCATAAATAAAGGTTTATTGGAACACATCCATGCTCATTCATTTACATATCATCTGTGGCTGCCTTTGTCCTACAAAAGCAGAGCTGAGTAGTTGCATCTGAGACCATATGGCTCATAAATTCTAAGATATTTACTATCTGGCCCTCTAAAGAAAAAGTCTGTGGACCGCTAGGTTAGATCAAGGATAGAGAGTAGAGACAAGAGATGACACAGAAGATGATGATAAATAGCAAATATTTGCTGAGCTTTGCCAGGCAGGCCTTTCACATGCATATATGTTCTTATTAACAACACTTATAAAACAGGCATATCATTACCTCCATTTTTCAGGTGGGCAAACTGAGGCTTATAACTTGCCCAGGGTCACAGAAGCCTTAGGTGGTAGACCCAGGATTTGAATTGAGGCCAAGCTGCCGTCCCAGTTGGGCTGGTAACCACTGCACTCTGCTGCCTCATTGGTGTTATGTGGATCAAACTAGGAGAGGTTTAGGATCTCTGAAATGCATCCGACAGTGGCTGGGAAGGCTGAAGGGAGACAAGGATGCCTTGTAATGTGATGAATACTCAGGAAGGGTGATTAGATTTTGAAATGTTTATGTGGCTCATTTAATGGAAAGAAGAAAAGCAGACAGGAAGAAAAAAAAGTCTTTATCACAGCAGATACCTCGTGGCTTAAGTCATGTTCTGCCCCTTAGCCCAGCACCACCACCCCTGGAAAGTGTGTTTAACCGCTTCTCTCTCTCCTGGGCCTATTAGTTGGGAGCGGTCATTCTGAGCCCACAGCAGGCTCGAGGAAGGGGAATGAGAGTCAGTGAGTAGGGACTAGCCAGTAGAGAATTCTGTTGCCTTTTTGTCTGTGAAACAAGAATGTCAAGTAACAATTGTTTCTTCATCCCTGTGAATGTGAGCCTTGTGTTTTCAAAGGTCAGTGCCTGTGAGCACATCATGGTTTCGAGTGGGTTCCTATGGTAATCAGGCCATCGTGACTGAGGGCATTCTGTGTCAGACAACGGGGTGCTGGATTTTCATCCTTCTATGCAGTTCATGCTTGTTTCCTGCAAATGTAACCATTTCTGTTTTTCCCCTTTTCTTGCTTTTGTCCTTTCTGTACCACATGTAGGGCTGGAGCCAGAGCCTTCGTCAGCAGGTATGATTTCTCTTGCATTCTCACCATCCTGGCTTTCTACCAAGGACCCCTGAGTTAGAGGGGAACCAGGGAGTTATTCCCTGTGAGTGAGAGGTTTTTTTCCTTCCTGTTTCTCAGATGAGTGGAGGCCTTCTTCCAATGCTGATACCAATGGAAATGCCCAGCCCCCTTCACTCGCTGCCAAGGGCTACAGAAGTGTGCATCCCAATCTACCTTCCGACAAGTCCCAGGTAGGCATGTGCCTAAGGGGAGGGTCGGGACTGGTGAGCGGTACCTGTTCTTGAGTCTCTTAACTTAGGCCGGTGACTTCCTGCTTTCCCGACTGGATAATGAAATAGGTTTCAAGCTTTTGGACAACTCCGGATAAGCTCTGCAAGGGCCAAGCTAGGGGGAAGTTGGGGTCAAGGGGAGCAGAGGCATGGAATGAGGCTGGTCTGTACCAGGGTGCTGAAAATAGGCCCTGAGGCTTTCTAAGTTTGTTATGTATGTAGAAGTGTTCTGAAAGAGGGAATTCATTTAGCCTTGGATACGTAGGAAAAAGGTCTGAGATGTTTTTAAAAAAATTCTTTAGAGTGTAATATTCAAGAGAAGAATGTATCTTGTGTTTATTTCAGTTGTTTTCTGGAGATGGGACTGTAAAACCTCCAGTGACAGTATCCTTAGATTCAGATCAGGTAGCTGTGGCCAGGCCCTAAGTCCAGCAGCCCAGGAACAGGCAAAATGTCAATGCAGCCCACCTCTATCTTACAAAAGAAAATCCCCCACAGCTGTGCAAATTGGAGTAAAGATACCTTTGCTGAAGTCTTTCCCCCTTAGGTGGCTTTCCTGATCTTTCTTCCTTCCTTCTCCTGTTGTTACTTTGTCATTTTGATGAAGGGAATAGACCATGTTTTAATTTAGGTGATCTGTGACGAACGTTTTTACATACAGGAGCCACATCTGTGGAATGGACTACTACTCCTTTCTCTCCCCTCCCGTTCCCTCCCCCCCTCTCTCTTTCTTTCTCTTTCTGCCTCTCTCTTTTTTTGAGACAGGGTCTCTATCTGTTGCCCAGGCCAGAGTGCAATGGTGTCCTCATAGCTCACTGAGGCCTCTAACAGCTGGCCTCAAATGATTCTCCCACCTTGACTTCCCAAAGTGTTGGGATTATAGGTGTGGGACACCACGCCTAGCCTAGTCCTTTCTCTTAAAGGAAGCTGTGCTGCTCAAAAACGATTGCAGAAATGTGTTCCTTGTGTGGTCTATTTCCCTTTGCCTTCCTTCTGTGAAGGTGTTCGCAGAACTCACAAGAAGTCTGGAAATTCTGCAGGTTCTTCTTAGTTTCCACCCAACTTCTCCAATGATCCTCTGGTTCCTGCTTCTGAGAATGTAAAATTGTACTTGCTGCTGAAATGAAGCTGAATCAGAGATGATTTTCTCCCTCTCTACAGATGCCTGTCTTCCCCAGCATGGAATTGGTTGCTTAATTGTCTGCCTTGGGCAACAAACACATTTAGCAACAAACACATTTAACCTTTCTGCCACCTGCCATGACTTTCCTCCCTAGGTACGGCCATATGCATCCAGGATCACTGGTTAGAACCAGGAGCTGTGAAAGAGCCTGGCTTTCTGAAGTCCTTATTAGACACAGGGACTGGGAGGTCACTTGTCTGGCAAATGATTTGCCATGGTTTTCCCATTCCTAAACTCTTTCACAGTGTATAAATGTGCTGCCTGTGGCAGACACACTTCCTTTTCAGTCATCTCAAGAATGGGTGCCATCAGCTCTATGCAGATTAAGAAACAGTGCTGATTAATTCAGACCAAATGTAGAAGCATGTCCTCTTCCACTGTCAGTGACTTAGTTCAAAGGGTAACTCAGTAATTCTTTTTGGCTTCTGAAACAGCTTTTTTGAAAAGATAATTTTAAAAGCATGTGAAGTAAATACAAATTCTTTTAAAATGCATTTATTTAACACAGCTTTATTGAGCATCTCTGTTGTGTTCAGATCACTGTGTGAAACACTGCCCTCAGTTTATAAGGGTGAACACCCTATAATATCTTTTACAATGTGTGTTTTCTTATCTGTTACTATCCAATAATTTTCTTTTTACTGGGGTTCCCTTAAGGGAACCTGGTAAATTGCTGATAAAGAGGTTTTATCCTGCATATTCAGTGTAAAATCAGCCATTCAAATTTCAGGAACCTTTAGGTCACACATTGGAAACATGACTTCTTGTCTGTATAGTCATTGCCAGAGCTGTAAGTATGCACTGGCTTATACAAGGGAATTAGTAGTTGATGGAAGTCTATAAACTATAAACATATCAGCTTATTCCAGAAGCCTCATATTTTCACTGACCCATCTTCTAAAAAGATACATAGAATTTCATTTGTAGCCAACTGGGCAAAATGCAAATTGCCTGTGTGGTTCCTGCCTGTGTGTTGTGTCGTGTTTACAATACAAAACAATTCTTTAGGACTAAAAGAAGCCCCAGGGCAGGAGACCTTTGGATCTGAGTGCACTGTTGATCATCTGGGGAAGTGTCCTCTCTACAGGGTCAAAGCCCTGGGAAGGCTCATGGTTGATGTAATGCATCCCTGACACCATATATGGCAATAGCTGAAATAAGTTAGAAACTCACTAAAGCTGATTTCTATCTTTGGACAAGAAGAAATCACATATGGGACATTTAAGCTGACAGTAAAAGTAAATCTGAGCTCAAATCAAAATGGTCTTTTGCTTACCTCCCTATAGCCGTTATCAGCATGCCCGGCAGTCCCTTTGGTGCATGCTAGCCCAAGTGATTTGTTTCTAGAATCGTTTAGTCTGTAAACATGCTCACTGAAACCAAATGAGTTCACCTGAAAGCTTTTGCTGTTGCTGACTACTAGAGAGGGGCTGTTCATTTTAGCTTTTTTTTCTGGTACATATCCGCGGCACTGTCATGGGTGCCTTGTGAAAGGCTAGGCATTGAATTAACCAATGATATCCAAATGAACTGCTTCTCCAATGAGCTTATCTGTACCTTGAAAACTGAGTTTAAGGAATAGGTTATTTACTGTTTCTGGGTTGATGTTCTAATCCAGAGTCAGAAAACTTTTTTTTTTTTTTTTTGGAGACAGAGTCTTGCTCTGTCACCTAGGCTGGAGTGCAGAGGTGCCATCACAGCTCACTGCAGCCTTGACCTCTGGACTCAAGCAATTCTCCCACCTCAGCCTCCTTAGTAGCTGGGGCTACAGCTGTGTACTACCATGCCTGGCTATTTCTTTTTTAATTTTTTTGTAGAGACAGAGTCTTGCTATATTGCCCAGGCTCGTCTCAGACTCCTGAGCTCAAGCGATCCTTCTGCCTTGGTCTTCCAAACTGCTGGGATTACAGACGTAAGCCATAGTGCCCAACCCATAAAACTTTAAAATATTTTTTACCTATTCACCCTTTCTAACATTTTCTTCTTGTCACTTGTGTGCCACAAATATAAGAATAAAATAAAACTGGCTAGGCACATTGGCTCCTGCCTGTAATCCCAGCACTTTGGGAGGCTGAGGAGGGTGGATCACAAGGTCACGAGTTTGAGACCAGCCTGGCCAATATGGTAAAACCCATCTCTACTAAAAATACAAAAAACTAGCTGGGCGTGATGGTGTGCACCTGTAGTCCTAGCTGCTTGGGAGGCTGAGGCAGGAGAATCACTTGAACCCAGGAGGCAGAGGTTGCAGTGAGCTGAGATCACGCCACTGCACTCCAGCCGGTGCGACAGAGCAAGACTCTGTCTCAAAATAAATAAATAAATAACAATACATAAATAAATAAATTCCAAATAGACCCACATTCTTACACCCTCCCCATTTTTGGTCAAAAATCACTTGACGTTGACCAAACTCTAATATACTTCACTTGTGCAATTTGGAGGAAAGTTCTGGTTTTCTTCTAGAACTGGGATATCTTTAAGAATAGGAGCCACTCAAGAAAATCTAGCAAAATGAAGTTTCCTTATCTCATAGTCTGATTCTCAGTTGAGCTGCAGGTTGGCAGATGACTCTCATTGACATGAGAATCAGACTGGAGGGTCACCCCATTTCCCGACCCTTTGTTCCACTGAGACCCAAGGAGGAGCAGTGTTGAGAAGAGAGGGAATGCTATGTGTACCTCTGGACTTGTAGCCAGAGCTTTGGGCTTAGGCTGTGAGTCTGAGGCTGATCATTTACCTCTAGGACTGATCCCCTTTGTGTGGTAGTGGGCTGGGTGAGATGGGGATGGGGCTGGATTTTGATAAACTAGGCATAGTCCAATCCGGTAGGCCAGTTAACTCCTTCATTGCCTGGTTCCCTTTTTTGTGTGCATCAAAAATGGGAGACTGTGTGCTTTTAATCTTATGCTTGTCTTCTTTCTAATAATTAGTTTCATCAAATTATTTCCTCTGAGAAAAGAACACGTGTATTCAAAAATCCTTAGCATTCTCTTCTTAGGGTGCTTTAATTTGTTATGCTTATGGAATTGAGTGCTAAATTTCAGTGACTCAAGACATCTGTCTCCTGTGAACACAAATAAGGACTGTTCTTCCAATTCTCCTTTTCCTAAGGGAAAAGAATGAAAGGCACTCAAAAGAGTTTCAGTGAACATAAACTTTTAAAGCCAAAGGCTTGAAGATAAATCTTGAGCAAAGGAGGTTTAAGAGGGAGTTGGCGGCTTTGGGGCTTCTCCCACTGGTGCTTAGTTCACTTGGTGCCCTTCTTGGGTCAGGGTGTCTAATAAAGATGCAGTCAGCCAAGGATTGGTATCAAAATTAATGTAGAATGTGGCCTGCTATGGGCTGAGCTCAGCCTCCCTGGATGCAAAGGAGAGTCAGGCCTGCCTCTCTAGGTGAGTGGGATTCAGTCTTTGGCTTCACTCAGAGAGAACTGTGGATACTATGAGGAGTCTAACCCAAGGATTTGCCAAAAAACATGTTAAGAATGGTTTTTGCTTCAGATCATGTAATGCTGTTGTTTCTAATGATCATCCTTCTTTCCATTTCCCCTCCTCTTTCTTTTTTCCCTGTTTGATAACATATCTTGGAAATACTGCTAAAGGTTCTCTCTCCCCCACACCCTCCTCTTCCTAAAAAGGACCGCTTTGCATGGCAGTCCCCCACCGTCCACAATACCTACAAGGATTCTCTCTACATGAGCTCACCAAAGCCTTACGTCCCACTCAGCACCCCCAGCCAGCAGAACCCCTCACACCCCCAGCCCATCTCTGTCCTCCTGGCAGCTGGATCGGCTCCCAAAGGTGTGTGCCCTGGTTCCTTGCTTTCGGACTCCACGTTCCCCAGTGCTTCATCCCAACCCCAGCAGCACTGTGCAGCCACCAGGAGAGTTTATCATAAGAATGTGAGCTCTAACCCATGTCATGAGGCAGTTGGGAATAAAAAGGTCAGCAGCTTATATGTACCTTGTTTATCCAATAACATTTGCCTGGCGGCGTCAGAAAACTCCTCTCGTGTTGCACGTGACCCTGCCAAAGGCACTCCCTCGGAGGCTGCAGGCACCCGAGCACCGGCTCCCAGCCCCGTCTCCCGCACAGCCGGCACAGGAAAACCACCCCCTGCTCCTCCTCCTGACCCTCCCAAGCTATTCTTTGACATCCATAAAGATGCCGTTAACCGTGGCGAGAGTCCTTCCCTGGGGACGCGGGCTTCGTTCCCAGATGTGAGACCACCTGTACTAGGCCCCCAGGTTACCTCTCATCCCGAAAAACAGAAGAGCAAAGAATCTTACCTTTTGCAGCCGAGTTATCCAGCCAAGGCAAGAAATGAGGAATGTTTGTGTGTCTTCTCCACTGTCTCTTTCAAAACTGATGAGAGCAGCTCATTGTTCACTGGGCTGCCCTACCCTCCCTTTCCTCATTAATATTGTTGTGGCTTGAATCCTGAATTCTTCTGTCTGCACATCTCAGCACAGTACTCTCTTTGTCTGTCTCTCTTTTCTGTAAATGTGTAAGTATGCTGGAGCGTGGAATCCGGAGACTAATAACATGGTGAGATACGCATTGTTCATGTTTTTTTACAAGGTGCCAGAGAAATTGTATTTACTCTCAAGCTTTTAGGCTCCATTGCAGGGTTGTGGGGTTAAACACTGCCTGCCTGCCTGTTCTGTTGTTCTCTCTACCTCTCTCATAAAGTGTTAAAAGGATTCAAAAATAGATGGATGAAAAGCGGAGTTGGATGGGGTTCCCTCTGTGTCATGGAGTGTCAGAAGGCCAGCTGGCCAGCTCCGACTGTCTCATGTACCCTAAGGAAAGGGCACTGATTAAATGTTTCTCAGAGTACCTCACTGCATGCCCACTCTCAACTGTTTAAATCTGGAATTCCTTCCTCGTGTCCTTCCCCTTTCCGTAATGACCCCCTTATTTCCACAGGATGCCACTTCCTCCAGTGCAGCCCAGCCGGAGGTCATAGTTGTCCCTCTCTACCTGGTTAACACTGACAGAGGGCAAGAAGGCACGGCCAGATCGCCAGCACCTCTGGGGCCTCTTGGCCGCATCCCCACAATCCCAGCGACTGCCTCTGCCGTCTCACCTCTGACCTTCCCGACTCTAGATGATTTCATTCCCCCTCATCTGCAGAGGTGGCCCCACCACAGCCAGCCAGCCCGCACCTCTGGCTCCTTTGCCCCCATTAGCCAGACGCCACCATCCTTCTCACCACCACCTCCGCTGGTCCCTCCCATCCCGGAGGACCTCCGCAGAGTCTCGGAGCCTGACCTCACGGGAGCTGTTTCAAGTACCGTAAGCTTGCCGGACTCCCTTCCCCACAGCTTTCCTGAATGTCTCCTCCCAGCAGTCACATCCCCTCTCTCACTGAAGCGCTGAGTTCTGAGGAAAGCACTGGCTGCCACTGTGCCTGCGTGATGACTGGAGCCGTGTCCCCTGTCACTCACGTGCATGCTTCCTGTGTGTCTTCCCTGGGTGTCTCGGGGCCGTTCCCCATCTCTGCAGTGCCTCCTCTGCTCTGTCCTGTTGGGAATACACGTCTTTCTCCCTCAAAGACATTACCTGTGGCCTAGACGTGGACTGGCCATGCTCTTCACAGGCCAGGTGGGTGGTCATGTGGATAGCCGAGGCAAGCTGAAGAATTATGGGCAAAGCAATGGCAGGTGTGATGGGTGCTAGTTGCCAGGAAGTGGGGAGATCTGGGGAGGAAAAGACTCACTCTTTTGCTGACCTAGTGAGTAAATAAACTCTCTGTAGTATACAGAAATGACAGAGACTAGGATTTTTTTTTTTTTTTTTAAGTGAGAGAGTTGAGTTTAAGTGAGCAAGTGGGTCTGAAAGCCCTGTACAAATGTTAGGACTTTTACCTCAAAAGGCAGGCAGTTGCTAGAGCCCCTGAGGAGGAGGTCCCAGGAGACTTTGTGGCAAAATGGGGCACCAGTGGTCACGGGAAGTCAAAGGGCCCAATGCCTCCGGTCCCATCCTAGGGGCTGGGGGAATAAGTTCCCATCACAGGTGGGAAAGCCCAAGTGCTTTAGAGAAAAAGCTGTCAAAGTGCTTGAGTCTCCTTTTTCTTTAGGAGCCCTGGGAATTGAGAGAATCTGATCACTTCAGTGCACGTTGTAACATGGGGATACGTGAATCTCCTCATAGGGCTGTGGGGTTCGGTGAGATCGAGTAGTAAAAGTTCCTGTTACAGGGGTTGACATAGAGAAGGTGCCTAGTGGATGTTAGCCGTGTTGCTGAGGACTTGCCCTGGCACATGAGGGCCAGAGTCACTCAAAAGCAAGTAACTGGTTAGTTAGCAATTCATCGTTGAGTTTCTGCCATGGTCTAGGCATTCTACTCAGTACCATGGGTACAACCATGAGTCAGGACCTTGTTCTCAAAGAGTTTTTTGGGGTAGGTGGTCACTTCTCAAGCTTTGTGTACCTGGGCTCATCCGAGGGTCAGGGAGGCTTGTTTAAATGGTCTCCCCCAGGTTATACTCCTAGAATTTCTCACTGAGGGGTCTGGAGAAAAACCTGGGAATCTCACTTGGTAGGAAGTGCTCAGGAGTTTTAGATGCTGGGGTCCACACACTACATTTTGAGATACAGTCATCTAGTGGGTCATGCAATTGGCTGATGGAACTAAGCATTTACTGACATCCCTTTGTGTAAAGAGGTATGCCTGCAAAACTGTTTCAAATGGCTTGTTAAGTCAAAGCCAGTCATGCAGAAAGCAGGAAGGAAACTTTTTATTTGGCTTATTAGATAAATTATAATGAGGCATCAAACACATCAAAGCTGGGAACTGTTATGTCCTGAGCTGGGCCTTCTTCTGAAATCTCTAGTGCTATGCAATGTAGTTAGGTCAGGACCAGGCCCAGTATGGCCCATGGACTTTTGACATCTTCTAGCTTTGAGTTTTGCATCTCAGCAACTTTGGAGAAAAATGCTAGATTATTCCCTGATCTATTCCTCTCTACCTTCAGCTGAACTTAGAATTTAGAAGCCATTCTTGTTTTGGGGAGTTGAGGCATCTTCCTTTTGGACATGGATTATGTTTGCCTGGAGCAGTGGGTAAAGTGAGTCTTACGTCTAGGGTCCTCCAGACCATTGTGAGTAGTTTTATTGTGCAGCCTATGATTTATCATTTGTGTAGACCTAGGTTTTCATATCAAGTTTGTTTTAGGTGTACCAGGACAGATTAGTTGGGACAGTGTCCTCGATTTCTCAAACCTGACTGATGAGCCTGGTGTAGACTTCCCAGAAGGACCTCTGTTGGCCTGATAGCTTCTGGTTTGGCCCTGGGTGGCAGAGGTGAAAAAGGAAGCTACTTGGATTCCTCCTCCTGCTCTGTGAATGGTATCTGAGTTGTGAGCTGACGCCTGCTCCATCTGTAGCTATTTGAGAGAAAGAAGGAAGAATAAAAGTTGTGTTAATTGGTTTGAGCTCTTTTAGTCAATAGCTGTTTTTGTGATGTTCCAGGAATAAGACACAAAGTAAAATTTGTAAAATGCTTAATGCTCATGCAATCCACCCAAACATCACATTAGACATTTATACTTTAAAGAGCTGTATGCCTTTTGTGTTTCTTGGATGCATTCAGGGAGTTTTTAATGATATGTCATTTATCATCATTATATCACTTTGGAGATAAATTAGGAAAAGTGTAATTATTTTCCACTTTCTAAATAGAGGAATCGAGGTGAGGCACCTTTGTATAAAATCATACTGTGCTTCTCAAGTCTTGAGAAAAGGTTTTATTCATGAAATTGAGTTGCCCCTCATAACTAAATAGTGTCAGCTGTTTAGCGGACTTTCAGAAGAGATACCCTGCCCTAGGCAGTGTTGTGACATTCCTACTGTGTGTTGGGAGCTGTCCTGGGTGCGGATGCCCACGTTCTCTTTTGATAAGCTACAAACATTTGCTCAAACATTTTTGCTACAAACACTTGCTCAGACACATCACTGCTGGAAGATGCCGCCTGTCATTCACGTGGCATTTACTGAGCACCTGTTATCTGCAGGATGTTGGGCTAGGTACGAGTGAGGGGGTGGCCCTCATCCTGTGGATGTTTTCACAGGAGTTGATCTCTGATTATTGCTTCAAGATAATTATTGCTTCAAGAGCAACTATCAAAATCTTGTTCTGAAAGCTTTTTGGAAGAGCATCCTCAATCTAGGGTTTATAAACTCAAAAATGGAAATGTATAGATATCATGGAGGAAACTGTCTAAATATCCTTACTACCTTTTGGGGTGTTACTTTGTTTTAAAAGACTGGCATTATCCCCAATATACAGATTATAATGTTAGTATTAATGATTTTATTGGTATTTCTGGCAGAGACTTCAGTTTTTAAGGTCAGGATTCTCACAAATCTTTAGGGATCTTGTCACTTTAATATTAGAGTGAAAAAATGTCACAGTAGGATAGGATAATATCCAAATCTCAGAAGCAAGCATCAGGAAAATTGCTCAGTGATGCTGATGCTAAGAGTAGCTTTCTGAAAAAACCTGTTGCTCAACTCCTTCCTGTTCTTACATTAATGTCTTCTTGTCCTCACGTTGTCTTACATTTCTCTGTACAGTGTACTAAACTTCTCTGATTTTTCCCAATTAAACCAGCTCTCGTTCTTGGATCGCCTTTGGAATTGCATGGGTTTTGCATGTTATTCTACTTTGATTTGAATTTGGTTTTTCAGTAACCGGATTGACCCACAACTGTTAGCAGGTGGACGTAATGAATGATGTTGCTGAGACTTGCAGTAACATTCACCTTCCCTCTCTCCTCTGCCCTGTACTAATACCAGCAAAGAGAATAACCATTCCAGCTTAAACTTCTAACTGGAATTAATGATATGAAGTGTCTCATGGATTGCATTTATTTTATAATTAAGATGATTGTAAAGCTTTACATTTCTTCTTTTTAAAAAACATTAAAGCTAGCTTTTTATATTTACAGTTAGTTACATTGTTTGTTTGTTTGTTTCAGGATTCCAGTCCTCTACTAAATGAAGTTTCTTCTTCCCTTGTTGGAACTGATTCCCAAACCTTTCTACCAGTTACCAAGCCTTCGTCTGCCTATCCCTCCACAACAATTGTCAATCCTACTATTGTGCTCTTGCAACACAATCGAGGTAAGAGAGGCTCGTGCCCCACTCCCAGCCCACTGGAACCAGCATAGCTATTCCATGATATCTGGGTCAAAAATTCTGTTATTTCACAGAAATATTCACAAATCCCCTTGTTTCCCAAGGCCATTTGCCCCAGTTTACTCACTCTCGTGGGCCATAAAATAAACCCCGGCAGACAGAGGCCCCTGATTTGAGGTGATGTCAGCTGTCTGAATAAGTAAGCTGGGTTAGTTCCACTCCTTGGGTGTTCATGGTTGTCTTCTGCAAAAAAAGAAGAAAGGAAAAAGTTCGTGTCTCTTGATTGTAATTAGAGGTTTAGCTTCAAAAATCTAGGTCCAATAATACCTCTTTTAAATAGTATCTGAAATGATTTAGTTTTTTGACATAATGAAATTTCTAGAGAGCAGAATTTGGAGTACCAAATTTTAAAAAAGAAAACATCGTGTAGACCATTTTCTAGAATATAAAATGTGTTTTTGTACCTTGAAAACAGAGACTATTGAATTTTTCTTGACGACTCACTGGTCTTCATTCTTGCCAGCCGTTTGTACTATGTGGTTCTAGGCAGCTCTGCTTAGAGTTTTTGTGTTTGTTTTCTGTAGTGTCTCTGACTGCTTCTGGTTGGTTTTTCTACTTCTCTGAAAAGCAGAGGCTGGGCATGGTAGCTCACGCCTGTAATCCCAGCACTTTGGGAGGCCAAGGTGGGCAGATCACCTGAGGTTGGGAGTTTGAGACCAGCCTGACCAACATGGAGAAACCCCGTCTCTGCTAAAAATTAGCCGGGCATGGTGGTGCATGCCTGTAATCCCAGCTACTCGGGAGGCTGAGGCAGGAGAATTGCTTGATGGGAGATGGAGGTAGCGGTGAACCGAGATCACGCCATTGCACTCCAGCTTGGGCAACAAGAGTGAAACTCTGTCTTAAAAAAAAAAAAAAAAGATAAAGAAAAAGAAAAAGACAAGAAAAGCAGAGAAGCCTTGAGGTGGGGTGAAGCAAAAGTGCTTTGGGGTAGTCATTGTATATGTTGACCCTTCTGCTTTAAAATTCCAGATGATGGATTCAAAATCCCAAGTTTTCCTTTTTGGAATTCCTTAGAGAAATACACTTTCTCTTTACAAAAGTCCTTTGTAGCATGAAATGTAAGGTTTTCAAGCTGTTTCCGCTTGTAGAAAGGGCTTATTCATCTGAATTTTCAGTAACAGTGGAGGTTTAATTATTTTGTTCAGAGCTCACATCATCCTTTTCTTGACGACTCTGTGCTATCCTGAATCATAGTTTTCCTCCACTCCCCTCCCCTCCCTCTTCCTCTCTGCATTAATTTGAATGGGAATGGGACTGGAGTCTATTTTTAATTGTTTTCCATACTAAATAGAGTTTTTCTGTTTTCTCCTTCTAACTTGAAAAGCAGATGAATAAAACATTTTCTTTCACTTCAGAGTTTTCCACTAAAATCTTAAGATTGTTTTAGTAGTTTCATTATTTTTTTCACTATGTGTAGCTCCTGTATTAATTTTCACCCATGAATCTGTGTTTTTCAAAAGAAAAGAAGGGCCCCAGCTCCCACAATGAACCACACAGGAGCCCATTCTCCTTCTGCGGTACCATGCGCCTGACTGGCAGTGACTCTCCTTGCCCAGAAAGTGTCTGTAATACAGGACAAAGTAAAATTTTGTTTCTCTGAACTTCCTTATGACTCATATATATATATTTTTTTAATTCAGTCAAGCAGAAGCAAGTTAGTTCCCAGAAGGACAGACAGTTTCTTTAAAAATGGGATTTATTCCCAAGGCAACTTGATTTTTGGGAAATGCCAAGTGTAATGTCAGCTGCTTCTGCCAAGTCCCTCTGATGACACCTAGTGAGACATCTTTGGACACAGAAATGCCTATAGTTCCTTTTTGTTTTTTCCTTGAATAGATGGATTCCTCTTAGTTACTCAAATGCCTTTCTCTTTTGTCCAAGTCCTGCCCTTGGGTTTAAAAATCAGAATTGTGCAGCCTGAGACACACATCCTTCAGAAAAGGATACAAATAATGGTGTTAATTTTTTGGAATTAAACTGTAGCTTTCCATAAAGAGCAAAACCATATGTTCACTAAGCAGGTAGGGCAGGAAGAGTCAAGAAGAATAGAAGAGCTTCACTGGCCCAGCCCTGTATTACTAATCATAAATGGGGTTTAGGTCAAGTGTTTTTGGCATTGCTTTGGAATTTGCCTAACCAGGCAGCTCTGCTTTGCTTCATAAACAGTACCCCTAAAAATAATTTCTTAACTATTGCAAAGTCTCCTGAGGGAATAACTTTACTCCACTTCTGGAATTCTAGTTTAGCCATACTAAAAAAGTGCCTCCCCCCTGCCCTTTTTTTTTTTTTTTTTTTTTTTTAGACTGTCCCAGGGCATAGTGTGGCAATAATCCTGTCTCTCCAAGCCAGCTTCCCCCTGCTAGAAAGGCACTGAGGGGCACTCACCCTCTGGGCTGGCACTGATGGTTGTGAACAACACAGCCCTTCCCCCTCTTTCCTGAGTTTTCATACCACATGGGTATGAAGGCAAGTCTCTTACCATCAGTCTGGGAGGGAGGCTTTGAATCGGAAAACTCTCAGGATTAAAAGAGGTGCGTGGGTCCCCTTGCTTAGGGCTTCTCAGTCTATGTGCATCGGATCCTGACAGTCTGGTTAACCTGCAGGTTCAGCCTCACAAAGTTTGGGGTGGTGAAGACGAGATTCTACATTTCCTTTTTTTTTTTTTTTGAGACTGAGTCTCGCTTTGTCACCAGGCTGGAGTGCAGTGGTGCCATCTTAGCTCACTGCAACTTCCACCTCCCGGGTTCAAGTGATTCTCCTGCCTCAGTCTCCTGAGTAGCTGGGAATACAGGCGTCCACTAACACACCTGGCTAATTTTTATATTTTTAGTAGAGACGGGGTTTCACCATGTTGGCCAGGATGGCCTCGATCTCTTGACCTTGTGATCTGCCTGCCTCGGCCTCCCAAAGTGTTGGGATTACAGGTGTGAGCCACCGCACCTGGCCCGAGATTCTGCATGTTCAGTGAGCTTAGATCACACTGAGAACTAGAGCTCAGAGGTTCCCAGACTTACCTTACGGACACATGAAACAGTCTAGTTTCATTCTAATGTTTTAAAATGACAGCAGTAAAAGTGGCTACTGTTATCTGTGTTGCATGTCATCCTAGGAAAGAAAGGCCATTTCACACCTCAGAACTGGAGACAGCGGAGTCTTTTTTTTGAGACAGGTCTCACTCTGTTGTCGAGGCTAGAGTGCAGTGGTGCAATCATGGCTCACTGTATGCTCAACCTCCCAGGCTCAGGTGATTCTCTTACTCAGCCTCTAGAGTAGCTGGGACCACAGATGCCTGCCATCACACCTGGCTAATTTTTAAATATTTTTTGAAGAAACAAGGTTTCACCATGTTGCCCAGGCTGGTCCTGAACCCGTGGGCTCAAGGGATCTGCCTGCCTCGGCCTCCCAAAGTGCTGGGATTACAGGCATGAGCCATCGTGCCTGGCCAATATAGTCTTATTTATTTATTTATTTATTTATTTTGAGACAGGGTCTTTCTCCATTGCCCAGGCTGGAGATCAGTGGCACGATCTTGGCTCACTGCAATCTCTACCTCCCAGATTCAAGTAATTCTTGTGCCTCAGCCTCTGGAGTATCTGGGATTACAGGCACATGCCACCATGCCCGGCTGATTTTTGTATTTTTTAGTAGAAATGGGGTTTTGCCATGTTGACAACGTGGTCTTTTAAATGGAATACATTCACTTCTGCTCGCTGAAGCTCAGCAGCCTTCCGAATAGTGTGTGGGAACCATAGGTCTCCTTAGTACCACAGGACACTTTGACATAACGGACAAGGAAACAGAGGCCGAGAGGTTTAGTGATTGGTCATTGTCATCTGGAAGTTACTGGCAGAGCTGAGGCCGAGCCACACTGGGCTTCTGCATGTTCAGCCAGCATGAACCTCATCCACGTGGCAGAAGTGGCCAGGCACCGCTTCCCAGGCTGTGAGCTCCTGGGCTGCTCGCTGTTTACTTCGGGTTCATACTGATTGTAGCAGGAAGGTGGGGATGCAGCCAAGGGGAATGATGACAGTACCCACGGGTTGGCAAACTTTCTATTTTTATCTATGGGGCTGCTTTATATTTAGCAGCTGTGGAAGGTAAAGGTCATTTTGGTACTTTCATCTCATAGCATGTACAGATAGGACTCTGCAAAGGACATAGTGGCTTCCCTTCCATGCGAGTGCCCAGGATGGTGAGAAACCAATAGCCCTTCAATGCGCAGGACCAGCAAGGTCTTGATGACTAGAATTGGAATGAAGTCTGGACTAGGAGTCAGGAATCCAGGTTCTAGATCCAGCTGATTTTCAGAGTTATCTTGGGTGATTTGTGCCCCTTATCTGAAGTCTCTCAGCCATTGCTGATTTTTTAAAGATTTCTCTTGTACTCTGGACAAGCCAGATTACTATAGTGGCTAAGGCTAGGCCTTAGTTTTCTCCTCTGTACAATAGGAAAGAATAATTGTAGCATACTAACTGCTAGAGTTGTTGCAAAGTTTACAAGTGTTATTTTTAAAAGTGCTAAAACAACTTTTGGCATTTAGCAAGCTCTCAAGAGATGGTCACTGACATGGTTATGATTATAATTACATTTCCCTCAAAAGGTACCAAGACTGGGGTCATATAAGGTCTTGCTCACTTGAAACTGGAGGGTTGGGTGGATTCCCTTCTGTGATGGAATCTTCTTGAGATGAGTTGTAAACAGCTAGAAAATTGTGGCAGTCCCCTGAATCCTGGTGCAGATCTGGGAGTGGGGTGGGCTGGGAGACACCACACTGGTGTAGTGGGAGCCGCGCTAATGATGCAATGGCTGATGCACACTAACGATGCAGGTAGCCTGCAGTCAGATGACTACATGCACATTGTAGCATCTAAGTCCAGAGGACATTGAGAGGATCCAGGGTCGAGATCCTAACTAGTTATGACAGGGCTTCTTGGTCTTGCAATGTATTGTATAAAGCTCACTTAAACCATGTTTTTTTTTTTTTTTTTTTTTTTTTTAAATCACAGAACAGCAAAAACGACTCAGTAGCCTTTCAGGTAGGTGAGAAATATTTATTTACGTGTTAACCCCTGTTCCTGTTGAAATCGTCTTCCGGTCACCACCCGATGTTCAATCAGCAAAATCTTCTGAGATCCTCTGATGTGTTTTGGGGGAGTCTTTGTTGTTGGACTACCAGGATGATGAAAATAAGCATAGTTCCTGTCTCGCTGGAGCTTGTAGGCTGGTGGACAGACCAGACCAGTGAACCACACTAGTAAACATGTCCCACGGAACTGTGATAAGAGCCTTGATGGGTAAGAACGGCATGTTCTAGGTAAAAAGAACCAGGAGTCCTACTTTAGATGATTGTTCATGGCAGGCCTCTCTGAAGAGGTCATCTTTCTGCTGCTTCTGTCTCCCTTCTGGGATGTGAGGAATCAAGGGTTGAGAAATGTGGGTAAGTTCTCTCCTTTTTGGGTGGCAAGCCCAAATGCCAGTAGATGACCCTGGGGTGGTGGGTCCAGGTGAGAACCTTCAGACCAGCAGTGCCCAGAAAGCAGTGTAATAAATCTGCTTCTTGAACTTGAGTTGGCATCAGAAATTCCTGGAGAGTTTGTTGAAACTCGGGTTCCTGGGCCATGCCCCTAGAGATTTGGATTTAATGGGTGTGGGTAAGAATTTGCATTTCTTTTTTTTTCCCTTTTCTTTTTTTTTTTTTGAAACAGAATCTTGCTCTGTCACCCAGGCTGGAGTGCAGTGGCACAATCATAACTTACTGCAGCCTTGAACTCCTGGGCTCATGTGGTCCTCCAACTCAGCCTCCCCAGTAGCTGGGACTACAGATGTGCACCGCCATGCCCAGCTAGTTTTTTTAAAGTTTTTTTTTTTTTTTGTAGAGATGGAGTCTCACTATGTTGCCAAGACTGGTCTCAAATCCTGACCTCAAGCAATCCTCCCCTCTCGGCCTCTTAAAATTCTGGGATTATAGGCACCAGCTACTGTGCCTGGCCAAGAGAATGTGCATTTCTGCCCAGCTCCCTGGCGATGTTGACGCTGCCCTGTGCTGACCACACTTGAGTGTGGCAGGTGGCAAGAGCCAACAATGGTGGGAGTGACTGCAAATATAATCAGACATATACAAATAGAATTAGCTCACCTCCTGATAAAGTGTGTAGGATTGGGACCATGTCAGAGTGGGGAGCAAACCCAGGAAGGGGAATGTGTAGCTATTTCCTTGTGGCTTCCTTTAGCCATTCTGCTTTGAATCCTGAGTCTGGTGCTGCCTCAGGCAGGTTATATAATGTCTCTGGGCTTCAGTTTTCTTACTGTCAAATGAGGAAAGCAGTGGTGCCTCCCAGGTTGTATGACGATTAAATGAGATTCTGCTCATTAACAGCTCAGCACTGAGCTGCTGCTTAATAGATGTGTGGCTTAATAGATGTGCATTCCATTTACCAGGCAGTGCTCTGTGGGTTCACTTATCATTGTATTCAGGGCCTCCTTTGTATCCTGCACTGAGCTGGGATCTGAGGTTACATCAGAGAACTGTGCTGCCCTTGAGCAGCGAGTAGTGTGGTGCTAACTGTGTGGTGCAAAAGTGTGTAAATTTTCTTTGGTCATGGACTCCTTAGAGAAACTATTGAAGGCAATAGATTGATTCTCAAAACAAAACAAAAAAAGCCACACACGTGTAAACATGTGCACATGATTTCTGTGGAATTGCACACACTCATGAACTTCAGGGTTAAGAATCCGATTGGTGGATAACAGAAGCCACTGTTTTCTGAACAGCTGCTACACGATTTCTGTGCAACTTCTTGCCACTGCTGTTCTGTGATTGGTGGTGAGCCTGGGTGGGGAGGACATGGGGTTCTCATACCCTCTCAGCCTTATCAGGACTTGGCTGTGAGGCCAAGACAGGCTGTGGTTGAGCTCAAGGTGCCCTTGGCTGCCCCTCCTCCAGCTGTCACTCTCCAGCCCACTTCATTCCCTGGCCCCAGCCCAGGTTGCTAGGAGTGGTGGCTCTGAAAAAAAAAGTGGCTCCTGTGGGCTCCTTCCTGTTGGTGGGAATTTGAAAGAAGGGTAGACAAGATGAAAAAGGCTTCCAGCCACACGTTAGGAAATGCAGAGCTTGGTCCTAGCTCTTTCTTCTTGGAGCTGTTTGTTTCTGTGGGAGTGACTTCTCTCTAAGCCAGTTTCTTCACATGGGAGACAAGGGTAGTAATCCTTGCCCCAGCCTGGAGGAGGTGTTATTGTGACAGGAAGGGGGAGGATGTTTTGTGCATTGAGAAGTAAAAATGCGAGTGTGGGGTGGCTTATGCCTGTAATCCCAGCACTTTGGGAGGCTGAGGTGGGTGGATCACAAAGTCAGGAGATGGAGACCATCCTGGCCAACATGATGAAACCCCTTCTCTACTAAAAATACAAAAATTAGTTGGGCATGATGGTGCACACCTGTGAAAAAAAGGAAAAAAGAAAAAGCAAGGATGGCTCCACTGTGCTGGCAGCTCAGGCTCATTCCTTGGCTCTAAAATAAGCCTGATGCTGTTGCTTTCCCTGAGTTTTGGGACAGATCCGCTGATGATGTTTGATAGAGTGGGGCCTAAAGTAGGTGCTCACTAAATATTAGTTTATGCTTTAAAAGAAATAGTACCACTTTGTTCAGGAGCTCCCAAAAGAGAGAAGGCTGGCTGGGTTGGCACTCTCCAGTCTCTTAGAGCAAGTAAGCTTATCCATCACCTGTGGGGACAGGACTCCAGGGCTGCCAGACTCCCTCTCTGTAGCAGATTTTTGTTGAGCCTCCATGGGGTTTGATGTTCAGGGAGAGTCATCTGGGAATGAAGCCTACATGGTGTTCTCAGGTACCTCTTGGTCCCCTTGGGGAGACAGATGGGATAATAAGATAAGGGCTGGGAGAGCATGGCTGGCATAGGTGTGAGAAGCCATCGTTCTTCTGCCGAGAAGTGTGAGCATTGCTGTAATCCTCAGTCACCAGCTCTCCATGTGAAGAGAAAGTAGGCTATCCCACCTCCTGCAAACAGAGGCCCCAGCTGAGGTTGTCAGTATTGTCATTTATTTAGTGGCCCAGAACCTTTCTTTTTAAGGCATAGTATAAAACTAGGAGGCTAGATTTGCAGTGGCTCACATCTATAATCCCAACATTTTGGGAGGCCAAGGCAGGCATCGCTTGAGCTCAGGAATTTAAGACTAGCCTGGGCAACATGCTGAAACTGCGTCTCTATTAAAAAAAATACAAAAAATTAAGTGAGGCCAGGTG
The DNA here is from genome assembly GCA_963573385.1 of Cacajao melanocephalus. Classification (NCBI taxonomy): domain Eukaryota; kingdom Metazoa; phylum Chordata; class Mammalia; order Primates; family Pitheciidae; genus Cacajao; species Cacajao melanocephalus. The sequence continues at coordinate 52,987 of CAUYLG010033992.1, forward strand.
CAGTGACTCACACCTGTAATCCCATCATTTTGGGAGGCAGAGGTGGGCAGATTCATTGAGCTCAGGAGTTTGAGACTAGCCTGGGCAATATGGCAACACCCCGTCTCCACAAAAAATACAAAAAAAACTATCCAGGTGTGGTGACACACACCTGTAGTCCCAGCTACTTGGGAGGCAAAGGTGGGAGGATCACCTGAGCTCAGGGAGGTTGAGGCTGCAGTGAGCCATGATCATGCCACTGTACTCCAGCCTGGGTAAGAGAACAAGACCCTGTGTAATTAGAAAAAAAAAATACTAGAAGGAAATGCTCCCAGGGTGTTATGTGAAGGATCAGTATTTTCCTACTGAGAAAACAGCAAGCCTTCATTGTAATACAGGTGTCAGTGCCTGGCCCTGTCACCTGCATGGTACAGTTAAGTGTCACTTTAAGTTTTCGTTGTATAAAGGGATGCTTTTTCTTCAGAGGCTCTCTGTATATTGAAATCCACTCAATGATGAGTCACATGACCACAAGCTTCTCAAGCAAAACAATTCAGGGCTAATTTTTGTAGATCAAAAGGACTCTGACAGCTTTAGGACAAATCCATGGACTGTCAGCCGGATTTTGCAGTGAAGTGACTGTTGTTAGAGCCACCTGCCCTAACCCTGAGAATGGCATGTCTGTGATCCTCACCCTGATCTTAAAGCCCCAGGTGAGGCTGAGCTTGAAGTCAGCCTCATCTCTTCCCTTCTGCTCACACTCAACAGAAGGCCTTTCCAGGTGGGAGGAGAATGCTCGGCAGAGCCACATTAGGGGTAGAATCGGGTAACTCAAAATCCCTCTATTCTTCCAGGCTTCCTGCCAAATCCTTGGCCTACCATTGGAATTTTCTGGGAGCATGAGAACCCATTCCATAAAGCCAATCTGGTCTTAACATCCTTTGACATTGATGGTGATGCTGCCAGTGATCAGGCTTTCTGAAGCACTTACTAAGCTTAGAAATCCTTTGGGTGTGGGCAGTCACCCCGTGGAGGAGACTGAAAGTCGTAGAACCTGAGCATGCTGACGTCATTGTTTCTCCCACTCTCCAGCATCTCCTCCACTCACAGACATCTCTGACTTTGTTACAACTTTGCCTGTGTCCTCACATTCTTCCTATGCACCCGAGTTTGTCCCCCAGCCAGCTGTCTGCACCTTATCCTTTCTCAAAGATGAGAACCTGTCCTCAGTCAATCAATGAGCAGGTTTTAACTGAGCACTCACTAATTGCCACAGCACATCTTGATGCCCTTCCTCCTTACCTCATGGGCCTCACTCTCACTGATAGGATTTTAGGCTCCCTTGGCTTAAACTTTTTTTTCTTTTTTTTGAGACAGTCTCGGTTTATTGCCAAGGCTGGAGTATAGTGGCATGATCATGGCTTACTGTAGCTTCAACCTCCCAGGCTCAGGAGATCCTCCCAACTCAGCCTCTCAAGAGCTGGAACAACAGGCATGTGCCTGGCTAATTTTTAAATTTTTTGTAGTGGTGGGGTCTCGCCATGTTGCCTAGGCTGGTCTTGAACTCTTCTAGGTTCAAGGGGTCTTCCTGCCTCAGCTTCCTGATGTGTTGAGAGGCATGAGCCACGGCACCTGGCCGTCTTAAACCTTTTTGCCCCTAATCTTTTGACCCTCTTGAGTTAACATCTAACACATTCCTTCCTCTGTGCCGTATTCCCCACTCACTCCCCCAACTTCCTGCTTACACCTTCAACCCTTTCCTTGCAATCTGGCACCCACCCCCGTTGCCCTCCTGAAGTTGCTCCCTTGGAGTGTTCCCGTGACTTCTCTCTTGCCTAATCTAATGCCGCCTCCTCTGCTTCAATTTCTGGGTGTTTTTTTTGTTTTTTTTTGTTTTTTTTTTGAGACACTTAACCACCCACTTCTTGGAGTTCTGTCTTCCCTGGTTCAGTGGCACCTTGTGTACTTTCCTGGTTCATCTCCTGTCCCTCGGACGGCTTTGCATCCCTTTGGGGATTCTTTTGCCTTGCAGCTGTAACTGTGGTATCCCTCCACGCATAACTTTAGCACTTCTGTCCACCACTGAGCTCTGCCATCTCCCTGGCATCAGCCATCACTTCATAAACATGAAGAGTTTAGTGCAATGCCTGGCCCCTCCATATCTTCCTTGAGTGTCTTGTTGTCTTCACAAGGTTACCATGATTCAAATGGAGGCAGCCATTTTCCCCTCCCTTTCCCAACCCAATTCTAACTTCTGCATTTGGATTAGGCCAGGCTCCCAGACTTGAAACCTTGGTGCTGTCTTTGGAGGAAGCAAGACAGGATGTGGTTCAGAGAGGACTGCTAGAGTCAGGTGGACATTAGGCCACATCACAGCTTGGCCATGAGCTGGTTGTGTGGCCCCAGGCAGGGTACTTTAACTTTTCTGTGTATTGATCCTTTAACTTAAAAAAAAAAAAAAAGAGGTGATAATAGTTTCTTCCTCACAGATCACTGGGAGGATAAAATGAGATAATGTATATGAAGAGTTTAGTGCAATGCCTGGCACATAATTAGCTCAGTAGTTCAGAGGCCCCCAAGCATTTATTTAAGCTGTTCCCTCTGTTTGGAGCACCCTTCACTTCCTGTGAATTTGGGTGGCTTCTCTTCTGAGAATCGGCCCTCATCACCCTGCATGCTCATTGCTGGCTCACTTGCTTTTTCTGCCGACTGGACTGTAAGCTCCCTGAAGGCTAGGATTCTGGAATGCTCACCTTCATGTCCGTAAGGCAGAGCACAATGTCTGCCCAGTAAATAAATGTCATAGCTTGGAAACCAGATTCTATTAAGTAATTTTATAATCTGCAGATCATATCTGGTATCTTTATTAGTGCTCTGTAACTTCCAATCTTGAACAAAAACAATCTGTAATGTACACTTAGCAATGAACAGCTTCCTGAACACTTTGGCGTAAGTTAACCTGATAAGTCCTCTCACCACATTGCTGTGAGCTTGCCAATAGAAGTATTATCCCTGTTTTTGGATGAGGAAACTGAGGCACAGAAAAGTTAAGTGACTTCCTCAAGAGGAATCAAAAGCTTTCAAGTAATGTTTAGCCCCCTCCTGTGGTTCTACCTGTTCCTTAGTTTCTAGAATAGTGAGAACTACTCAGTTGACCAGAGCACAATGTGCATACCTCTGCAAAGCTCTGATCACACTGTTGGCAAGCCTTTTTTTTTTTTTTTTTTTAAGGACCAGATGATAAATATTTTAGACTTTGCAAGCCATATGGTTTCTGTCACAGCTACTCAGCTCGGCCATAGTAATGCAAAGGAATCCATAAATAATATGTAAAGGAATTGGCATGGTTGTGTTACAGTAAAATTTTACTTATAAAAACAGGGGGCCAGCCCATGGGCCATAGTTTGCTGACCCCTGCTCTAAGCAGAACTAATTCCAGTTGAGAATTAGCAAACACGCTTCCCCCTAGCTAGCCTATTCAGGAGTGTTTTGCTTTGCAGCTACCAAAAGAGCTTCAGCTAACAATTGCTTTTCATTTCCAGATCCAGTCTCAGAAAGAAGAGTGGGAGAGCAGGACTCAGCACCAACCCAGGAAAAACCCACCTCACCTGCCAGGGCTGCTGAAAAAAGAGCAAAGGATGACAGTAGGCGGGTGGTGAAGAGCGCTCAGGACCTAAGCGATGTTTCCATGGATGAAGTGGGCATCCCACTCCGGGTATGCATATTGACCTAGAAGTGCTTCTTAGGCTTCATCTTGAGCTGTGACAAGTGTACACCCTGAGAACCTACGAACCCCATCACATCGTCTCTGTAAGCCCCATGAGTTCCAGAGCCCTCAGGAGCTGTGCTCCAGGCTTGGTGTACAACAGCTTTTCCCAAAGTGGGTGTTGGATGGTATAAGTCCTATGAATAAAGGATTTCATGGTCAAGTAAACATGAGGAAAAGCTGGTTGGGATCAAGTCAGAGAGGTTTCTCTGCTGCAGAACTTTTCAGAGGCTTTGAGTCTGTGAGTGTTCCAGGGACAATGTTATGGGCAGTCTTCCTTCATTATTGTTCTGTGTTGAGAAATTCCTGGCCTAGGGTTAGAGAATTCTGGGGAGTGTGAGGCCCAAGGTCCCTGTTCATAGGTTCAGGAAGATCCCCCTGGATGGGAGATCACTTGTCATCCATAGTGAGTAGGGAACTCTAAGGGAACCTTGGAATGTATTTGGCCAGCCAGGCTTCCAGGACAGAGCAGGTCTCGTGGCATCCCTGACCCCGCTCTCCCCGGCAGCGTAGGCCTGCCAGTCCTGCAGGCCCTAAGGAATTCTGGGGAAGCCCAACTTTTGGAACTGGATTGGATGAATTCTGTTCTTTTCCATGTGTCTACCAGACCATTGGCTGCAATATGTTCCACTGTGATTTCCATTTAACAAATGTGTGCTTTTGGAAGAGGCCAATAGAAACCGCAGTGGGCTGAGCCTCAAAAGAACTCTTCTCTGGTCCTAAGTAGTAATATAGAAGGAGAGTTATTTCTAAGAGAAATCACAGCTACCATTTGCTGAGTACATTATCTCATTTAAACATCACTCACTCAAGTGAGCAATGGATACTAGTATCATTTTCATCTTATAGATAAGGAAACGGGGACTCAAAGGGATTTGTTACTCATTCAAGATTGCACAGCTTGTGGGTGACAGAGTGGTCTGTCTGACTCCCAAACCCGTACCCCTAACCATCATGTTGGATGGCCCTTCCACTCACCTTCTCATCAGCTCTGTGACCTTGGGCAGTTCGCTTTGTCATTCTGTATTTCATTTCCTCTTCTGTAAGGTGGGAGTGAAAATATCTTCTGTAGCCACCTATCTGTCACCTTTCTTCTTTTATTTTTATCTTAAAAATAAACAACCAACCATTCCAACATTGTGGTCAGGGTGAAAACTCTGGCAGTGGATGCTATAATGCGTTATGTTTTAATGTATGCATTCTAAATCTGGCCCTATGTAAGATGACTTGGATACATTTCTACTGAATAATCTAGAATGGGTGGGGGCACAGCATGATAAGCAAATATTCTTTGTTTCTTATATTTCTAGGAGACTTTCCTTCAGTTTGGCACAGTCTATATATGGAGAGAGATTCTCTCTAAAAACAAAATTTTAAAAATTTTAAAATGGATACATGTCAAGTGGATCCTCGTCCACTGTTTTCAAAATCTGTATCCTTTTGGTCAAATATTACTCTGTAGATTGAGTTTTGGGACCCCTGGTTTTCTCTTTCTAAAAAGTTTTGCCTTTTTAAAAAAGATAAATGTGGCTGAGTTTTGAATTCAGATATCACTACTCTCCATTTTGATTTTGAAATCATGGGAGGTCTAAAATGCATCAAGATACTCATTTTATTTTACTTTGCCTTTGTTTTTCTACAGAACACTGAGCGATCAAAAGACTGGTACAAGACTATGTTTAAACAGATCCACAAACTAAACAGAGGTACTGATTTTCATTCGTAGAAGCTGTGCTGTGCTATGTGCCAATGCACTGACTGTTTTTTTGGGCCTGAACTCACTTTGCTAGGATGCCAAAAGACTGGGTCCTGCAGTTGGACCTCATTAGGTACTGGTCTGCCTGAGCCCAGCCATGCACCTTCAGAGCATAGGAGGGAGGAAGCACTTGTGTGCCTGCCTCAGAGTTGGAATTTGAGGTTTGCTCTCCAATCCTCCCTCCCAGATGTGGAATGCAGCAGGCTGAGCCCAGCACTCCGCCTGTGCTCCAGCATCTGTCTGCCTGGGATGTGAGCAGCTCCACCTCCCACCTGCTTCCAGCTTTAGATACATCTCCCTGTGTCAGCCCATGGCTGCCTTGTGGGCAGAGTGAGTTGAGAACACACAGAACTGGGAATTAAGAACACTGTTCTCACCTGGATTCAGTCTCCCAAGCACTCAGATAACCTTGGGCAATCATGTACCTTCCTGTGTTTGTTCTGCTTCCCTTCCTCCAGGGGATGTCACAGAGTCTAAAGGAGAACATATTTGGCCTTATGAAGTAGAATGCATAGTGCACCTCTAAGGCTGTATTGATATGAACAATAATCTTCCCCAGCTGAGAGCCAGCCCTTGGTAGGGAGCCCTGAGAGTCAGTCAGGAGCTGACACATCAGAGCCCATTCAAGCTGAAAGAGCAGTGCTTCCAAATCAGACGCCGGCTGGGCTATCAGCAGGAGACCCAGCATGGAGAACCACAGGCCAGTGCTCGGGCAGGACATGACCCCACCAGCTCCCATCACTGCCTGTGCTGCCAGCCAGCTGATAGGCAGGATGTAACTGCACCATGGGAAGGGTACCACTCCTCCCATAACCAGAGCATCCTGCCCTTCCCCTTCCCCAAATCCAGTCTGGCTGCCTGGCATGGGTGACACATGAAGGCAAAGAGAAAGTGTTCTGGTCCGTGTTCCCACCTAAGCCCAATCTCTCTGATGAGCTGCAGATGCCAACTAACATCACTGTTAATTAACTCCTGCTGGGTTCAAAATGAATCTGAGTGTGCCCCTGTTCAAACTGTTTCTAAATTTTGAAGTGCTCTAAATATTGAGGCATTTAGCATTTCCAAGTCAAGAGTAAATCCACTGTGGTTGGGTGGATGAGCTTGGTCACACTGGTGAAATTAAATGCTTGGATTTCTGTGATCAGATGGGGTCAGCTCCACTCATCACTTCCTGAAGCCACTGCCCATTTCCTCATGCAATCTGTGACTCTTCCACCTTCAGACCCCGCTTTGGAAGTCTAATTGCAGAGACGTGGATGCATGTAAATGTGCAAAATTTGTAATTTTGCCCCACAGGCAGCTTTGTCTTCTCATGTTACAGTTCTTAACCTAAATTGTAGGTGTTAAACAAAACTACCTCCCTTAAAGGTAGGCAGAGGTATTTGAAAAATTAATGATCTACTTATGTCCACAACATAAGCGTTGATTTAAAAAATCATTTTAGGATAGCATGTTTATTACCTACTATTTATTATCGTACTTAATATTTCTTGCCTATCAAAAGTAAAAACCTGAAGCTTTATGTTAAATGTTTCTTGCCAGTTGGAGCCTGTTCATGGCAATTCTTTGTCCAAGAAAAGTAATGATGTTGTCTCTTTCGATGTGTCTCGGTAATTCAGGCAAAAGGACTGGATTTTTAAGAGCAGTTTGAATTTCTTTCATATCACTAGTGAAGCTTAGTATGTTCCAGAATCCAAGGAGCCTAAGTTGTATGTGGATTCCTACTCGTTTATTCTCTCTATTTGTATCTTCCTCTATTCTCTCTCCCAAACCTGCTCCTCTGCCTAGATACTCCTGAAGAAAACCCTTATTTCCCTACGTACAAATTCCCTGAACTTCCTGAAATCCAGCAAACTTCCGAAGGTACCATAAACTTAGACAGCATATCTGTTGTCCTAGCTTTAAATTAATTCTTATAGTTCCATTTTAGGCATAAGATTTGGCTTTTAGATTTTGTTTTCATAGTCGTTTTTGGCTGGTGAAAATTTGATTTCACTCATTTGCATGATGTGCTATGTTAAAATAACCAAGTCCTTTCTAATTCATTAATCTATTTTTAAGTGTGATGCCCGTGTGCTTTAATAACACTAAAACAGGTAATCAGTCATTCAAAAGAGTCCATTGGGATTTGTCAGTTCCTCTACTTCCTGGTGGATAGTTTCAAAATCCACTGCTTTTCTCTGCTACAGAGGACAATCCTTACACTCCTACCTACCAGTTTCCTGCATCTACTCCTAGTCCTAAATCTGAAGGTAATTAAAGGGAAATTGTGTGCCTCTCTTTGTACTGGTGCTGCTACTTTCTTTTTCACCTTGGGGTTTTTCCTGGCAGCTCTGGGCTGTTTCCCAGTCATTTGCTTCCCTCTAACCTTGTGTTTTGTGGTGGTGTCTCACTCCTTGCTGACTGTATCACCGGAGTCTGTCCAGATAGTATTTCAGTCCTGTTCCCGTAGGGTTTACATGATTAATGGGGTAGCCAGTGTTAGCTTAGTTATAATGCTTTGAACATGTGGAGCTCTGGAAAAAGCTGCCTGTACCCAACTACCCAAGGCTTTGTACCTGAGGTGGTCACCTGATGCTGGAGGTTGAGCAGTGACTCAGGGAAGCTGAGTCATTATAGTGGGTGGGCAGGAGGTAGATCTGCCAACTGTCAACAGGAAAATTACCCGGTTCTCACTCCTGCAACTAACTCATTGCTGGGGCCCTCAGGGTATCTCTCTTTGGTAGGGAATTCCTAAACAGGTATCCAGGTATAAGACTTAGTCAAATGGGAGATGACATTTCTTGAAAATAAGGGTTTTAGCTAATCTGGAAAACATTTTATGAAAGAGCTAGATAGGAATTTGTACCTGCTAGGGAAGACAGCCACATTTGTGTCTAAGAAATATTCTTTCTGGGGCAAAAAGTCTAAGTGTCAAGGAAGTTTCTAAAATGTGAGTTAGGGGCAACATCTTGAGACTTACCCTAATAGCAGGGGTTATATGATCTTTGGATGAGTGACCTAGAAGAGGGTGAGTAGATGTGGTATTGAGAAGGAAGTTTTCTTAAATACTGTTCTAAGGTGAGATGTTGAGTGCTCCGAACCTCATTCATCCAAGTATTATTGAACACTTGCTGTGTGCCAGGCACTGTCGTTGGAAGTAATGCCGTGAATTGGACATGTACCCTGTCCTCAGAAGTTCCCATCTGGCAGAGAGTTCAGCAAGGCCACTTCAGCATACTGTGTCCAGTGTGGGGGCAGTTGTGAGAGCATGTGTCCAGAACACCACAGAAAACCTTGCTGACACATAATGGATCCTCAGTAATACCTGGAAAACACTGACAAGTGAAGGCTTTGGACTGTGGAGCCAGAGTTATTTCTTGGGGATGAACGCCACTGCCACAGTCTTGATGCTTTTCTGCTCGAATCAGCTCAACAGTCCATCCCTCTCAGCCCTTCTTATCATTGGTAAAGTTTTCATTCAGTCATTTACCAAACTCTTGTTGATCAGTCATATATGAGATGACACACTGGGATGTGTTGGATATAGTGTTAGTTAAACTATCATAGTCCAGTTTTGGTCTCTCATATGCCCCAGTAATTGGTTTCTAACCATTTCATGCCCGGAGCCCATCCGAACAAAACCAGATTTACAGGACTAAAAGCTGATAATTTAATCCTGATCAGGATTCCTCACGGCCAACAAGAGTCCATTTGGTGTAAAGAGCCTCGTCTTTCTGTTTCGTGGTACTGATTACTACACACAAGCATTGGTGAAGAAACAACTAAGTTGAGTTAGGGAGAAGTTTTTTCAGAGTAATTTTGACTAGTTGCATTTTTTTATTTGTGCTTTACTTGGACTTGTGAACCCAGCCCACTCATAAGATAGAGTTTCCTTCAAGGCAATAAGCACAGAGCATGCAGAAGGCACAGCATCCCACGGACACAGGGAAAGGAAGGCCCACTTGAAGAAGTCCTGTGGAGAGGAACCGTGGCTCCCATTGGATTGGAAGACTGCCTTAGGCCTGCCACAGGCAGCACCCACAGCTTCCGTAGTCAGCTTGGCTGTTGATCCGAAGATGGGGTTTCACGGCCACACAGCCAGAGCTGTGTCATCAGCCACCACACCTAGCAACCCCTACTGACGACCATACCTGAGTTTTGGCATGCATCAAGTCCAGCACATGCGGGAATTGGATTTATTTTGCATAGATGCAAAAACAATAAGGGATGTCATGAAAACTTGTCACATATAATTTAGAAGCAAACTTTACTATTTTTTTATTTTCAGAGATGAAAAAGGAAGAAATACTCTTAAAGAATAAAAAGGAAAAAATTAGTTTGGACATAAGAAAATTCGTAATAGCAAAGATGATTAGACTTTAACACAACTTTCTAAAAAGTCATCCTCCCTGGAGAGCTTTTAAAAATAGGGTAAATTCCATCTCACGCCCCCACTCCTGCCTGGATGACATATCCAGGCATAGACCACTGATGTATTCAGTTAGATCAAGGCTTCTTACAAATGAAGGAAACATTTGCGCTAGATCATTTTAAATAATCACAGGGTTTTGGTTTTGAGGTTTTTTTTTTTTAAGTTTCAATAGAGTCTCCGGATTTCTTGATCCTTGATTTGTGGTTTTCATGTTGTCTGTGGGCTCCAGCAGGGCCTCATCAGCCCTGTCCGTGGTGCTGCTCCACCCCTGTGCTCCCGATAAGTGGCCCTGTGCTCACTCTTTGCACATCCTTCTTAACATAGGAAAGATTTAAGTCTTTCAAAGAAAGGCATTCAAGACAGATGGCACCTAGCGGAAGCTTTTCCCATAGATGTGAATGTGCATTAAGAAACAGCGTGGACTGAGAAATCTGAGCCATCATTCATTCCAGAGTCTCTGTCCTGGGAAGAAGGTTGTTTTTACTGCTGGGTTTTTTTGTTTGGTTTTAATTCAGAATTTGGAACTAGAATTATTTGTAATAAACCGATCAAAGCCTAGCCTAAGGACTGCCTTCTCTGTCTAAATTCTAGTTGTTTATACAGTATTAAAAAGACATTTCTAAAGATCTCAAAGCTGATCCTCCTAAATAGTAAGGGACTGTGTGAAAGTTTGTTTATGCTGGCTTAGGAACCTTCTTCCCCCAGCTACAGTGAAAAAGCAAACTTCTGGCCAGACTTTTAGAATATAAATAGGATTATCATGTCTCAATCAATGAGGTTTAAAAATGTTCTTTTTTAAAAAAAGAAAACTTTGGAAATTCCAAGAAGGAGCAGTCACTTTTAATTTTGTAATCTTGGAGACTGCCATCTGTGGGATGGAAGAGATGTTAGCAGAAGGGAGAGGGGCAAACTGTGCGGAAATAGCTTCAGAACTGCAGCCCCCCCCCCCCACCTTCTCCCCTGTTGCTTTAAGGAACAGCCGTGTGGTGGCCAACATTTCAGCCCCTCACAGTGCTAATCCTATTAATAGTAATAGTCTTATAATAACATAACTATCACCTCAGTGACTATGTGGCTGTCGTTAATTGAACCCTTGCCACATACAAGCTTCTGTGCAGAATGTATCACTGTTGTTAGCTCATTTTCATTCTCCCAGCAGCCCTATGAAATAAGTCTTCATTTTATCAATGAGGAGTATGAGGCTCAGAGAGGTTTAGTAATTAATATACACAAGATTACACAGTAAGTAGCAGAACCAGGATTCAAACCTAGGTGTTTGGGGCTCTGTAAACATAGGCTTTTACTCAGGCTGCTATACTCCCTGCAGATTCCTTTCCCTCTCCTGACTCTGTGTTCTTGGTTGTCCCCTTCTTGCCCAGAGGCTCTCTGGTATCCGACTCCAGGCATTCAGCTTCCCGAGTCAGTCCTGCCTCAGTCTGCTGAGTTGGTGCCTCTCAGATGGTGCCTGGGAATATATAGTTAGTGGCCTGGTGCGGTGGCTCATGCCTGTAATCTCAGCACTTTGTGGGGCTGAGGCAGGAAGATCAACTGAGGTAAGGAGTTCAGGACCAGCCTGGCCAACATGGTGAAACCCCATCTTTACTAAAAATACAAAAAAATTAGTTGAGCATGATCGCAGGCACCTGTAATCCCAGCTACTTGGAAAGCTGAGGCAGGAGAATTGCTTGAATCTGGGATGCAGAGGTTGCAGTGAGCTGAGATCGTGCCATTGCACTCCAGCATAGGTGCAGGGTAAGTCTTCGTCTCCAAAAAAAAAAATATATATATATATATAGTTAGGAAAACTCCCCAAGTGATTGACACAGACGGGATTGAAAACCACTGGGATGGGGAAGTACCTTTCTTTCCCAGCTCCTGAAAAGAGATGAAGAAACTTGCCCAGATGTAATTTTGAGAATTTGGATATAGGATGACAATGGAGAATGTAGATTCCAAAGAATTAGCCCCCCTACTCTGAACACCCCCCAAATGATGTTGGCTCATTTGGCACATTAGATGTCAAGAGGAGGGAAAATATTTTCAAATAATGGCTCAGAATTTGCAGCAAAACCAAATAACTGGTGTGTTACTTTATGGTCCATGGTCTCTCCTGGCTTTTCACAGCCGGTGAGGACCCACTGGACCATGTCAGCAAGAAGGTGAGTCCAGGTGAAACCCCAGAGACCATCTTTTTTCCCCATGCATTTGGATGCCTCTTCTACCACTTGAGGCTGGTGGTGGCTACTGCCACCTCTCTGTGATGTCACTCAAGACACCACCTCTAGACATCCCCAGGTTGTGGTGTCAGAATGGTCTGTCTCAGTGCTTCTTCCTCATTCCTAGAAAATATTGCAGTAAGGCAAGGATTTAAAGGGGCTGATCTTTCAGACACAGCTGTAGTTAAGATATTTCTCTACTGGCCTTACAGGATTTCTAAGAATAGCTTTATTTTGCCTGAGTTTAAGCAAGTAATTCTATTGTGAAGATGCTTGGCCAGGATCTGTGCCTCCTGCCCCAGCCAGTACTGCCCAAGGGAGGGGGCTGAGTCGCTTGCAGTGGTCACCTTTGCTCTCCTAATGAGAGCTGCCCGGGAGATCTCCACCTAGTAAGTGCAAAAGCTATTGACTGGCCTGCTGGATAGTTAAGAAACGGTAGCAGTTGCTCCCTCTCCACCTTCACGGCCCAGTAATTCAATAGCAGATGAGGACGGTGAGTCTTCTCTTAACCCTATGGTTCTCCCAAACTTTCTCCTTTAACTTCTTTCTTGCTCCACCTTATTCTCTTCTTCAGAATTCTATTTTTTCTCTATGTCTTCTATAAGTACTGTACACCCTATCTTGGTCATTTTTTGCATCCTTAGAACTTGATTGCCACATCTGTAATCCTAGCTACTCAGGAGTTAAGGGCAGGGGGATCACTTGAGCCCAGGATTTTGAGGCTGCAGTGAGCTATGATCACACCACTGTACTCTCTCCAGAGTCTGGGCGACAGAGTGGAAACCCTGTCTCTTTTAAAACAAGCAAACAAACAAACAAACAAACAAAAAAGGAACTTTGGGAGACAGAGTAGAAACCTTGTCTCTTTAAAAAAGAAAAAAAGAAAAAAAAAAAACAAGCTTGTGGGCCTTTAACTAAAACGTAGATGGCTTTGTATGGCTTTCCCCCAAGCTCTATGGACTTCCTGATGTCCATGCCCTTTTGTTTGTTCTTCCTTTTCCATCCCACCCAGACTCAGTACCCAACTCTACATCTGTGTCTTTTTTTGTGACTACTATTTTTGTTCATGGGGGCTGTGTATGACTATTTTTTTTTTTTTTTTTTTTTTTTGGAGATTGATTTTCACTTTTGTTGCCCAGGCTGGAGTGTAATGGCATGAACTCAGCTCACTGCAACCTCCACCTCCCGGTTCAAGTGATTCTTCTGCCTCAGCCTCCTGAGTAGCTGGGATTACAGACATGTGCCACCACGCCCGGCTAATTTTGTAGTTTTACTAGAGACAGGGTTTCTATATGTTGGTCAGGCTGGTCTTGAACTCCCAACCTCAGGTGATCCGCCCGCCTTGGCCTCCCAAAGTGCTGGGATTACAGGTGTGAGCCACTGCACCCGGCCTGTGTATGACTATCTTTACCCTTTTATCCTTTCTCTTCGTGTGAGGGGTAAAGGCAGAGGAGGATTTATGTTGAGCAATGGAAGAAAGATTGTGTTAAAAATGATCCATTAATATTTGGAAAATTGTTTTAAGTTTAAAGGCCTGAGAAATGCATAAAATTGAAATTTAATTGATATAGGCAAGTGGTTATGCAAATGATTTTTGCCCATCATCCCATTTTAGTCAGTTATGTTTGTTTTTTTGGTTTTTTTTGAGGTGGAATCTCGCTCTGTAGCCCATGCTGGAATGTAGTGGTGCGATCTCGGCTCACTGCACCCTCCGCTTCCTGGATCCTGGTTCAGGCAATTCTGCCTCAGCCTCCTGAGTAGCTGGGATTACAGGCACACACCACCATGCCCAGCTAATTTTTGTATTTTTATTAGAGACGGGGTTTCACCATGTTGGCCAGGCTGGTCTTGAATTCCTGACTTCGTGATCCACCCATCTCGACCTCTCAAAGTGCTGGGATTACAGGCGTGAGCCATCGTGCCTGGCCAGTTATGTAGTTTTTTAGAACAACTTTCAAACAGTACTTTCTTCAGTTGTCTTTGAGATTTTTATAAATTCAAGAAAAAGAAACAGAAAAAAAAAAAGTGATTTAGAAGCCCATTTAAAGTCACTGTGGTTGAAAAGGCAATTATGTGGCTCCTGGCAGTTGTAGGAGAGTGGCAGTCCCCAAATTGAGCTACCAAGGAGAGATTGCCAAAGCCCAGAGGAGAATTACTGTGTAAACATTAGAGCTCAGCAGGACCTTCAGAGGCCTAAGTGAGCTGTTTACCCTGTGGAAATCCCATGCAGTGTTACAGCTTCCTGGAAATCACTGGCATAGGGAGATCTGGGTGTTGCTGCCAAGGTTTCTTGTCTGCTGCTTGGAGCTCTAAGGAGCACGTTTAGCATGCAGTTCCACCATGAGCAGAAATCACACGACCTGTGCACAGCTGAGCCACTCTGGCATTGTTTTAAAGAGCCCTTGGAGAAATACTGAAGGCAGAGCTTCAGGTGCTGGGTAATAGACAATTTGTGAAACATTTCATTTAATGTGTCTTAACTATGGTTAAGCATACTTGTCCCATTTGGCTAGCTATAGTGTGGAGAAATGCAGACATACTTCTTACACTGTTTTCCCATTCCTTGGTATTTCTAACTGCATACCCATCGTCCCCAGTGTGAACTTGGCCTCCCAGGAGAGAGCAGCAAGGAGCAGCAACTATTAATAGAAGATGGCTCATGCCTGTAATCCCAGCACTTTGGGAGGCTGAGGTGGGTAGATCACCTGAGGTCAGGAGTTCGAGACCAGCCTGACCAATATGGTGAAACCCCATCTCTACTAAAAATACAAAAATTAGCCAGGCATGGTGGCTACTCAGGAGGCTGAGACAGGACAGTTGCTTGAACCCAGGAGGCGGACGTTGCAGTGAGCCGAGATTGCGCCACTGCACTCCAGCCTGGGTGACAAAGTGAGACTCCGTTTCAAAAAAAAAAAAAGATGTATCAAGAGTGACTCAGTGTTACCCATTGTCCCTGGAGACCAGCAAGAGGAAAACTAGAAATGTGAGGCAACTCAAAAAACTTGCTTAAACATCAATGACGGCAAGGGATGCAAAAATAGGGCAAAGGCTTCAGGGGCTGGAAATTGGCCCGGCCAGCAGTGCAGTGCATGCCTTGAGTTTCAAGACATGTTTCTCTGCCTCTCCCATAATGACAATGATAATGAAATAGCCAGTTTTTCAGCTTTCCCAGGATTGGGCAGATGAAGCTGGGGTGAAGGACAGAGTGCAGTAGGCATCTCTGTCATGGGGCTATAAGATGACATAGGGAAGTGGAATCTGAAAGACCTTGAATCCATGCCTGCTTTGTCTTTCTCACTATGCAGCTAGGGGCAAATCTTCTTAACCTACTTGGACTTTAGTTTCATTGTCTGTAAAATGAGGGATTTGCTTCCTCTTGGAGTTTTTTGTAAGGTTTAATTGAGATGACATTAGTAAATTGCCAGCCATTGTTAGTCACTTAATAATGGAAGCTACAATTATTTTTATCATAAGCTGAGGTAAAATATTCTTCCATTGGATTTATAAGACAAGCATCAAACATTAAAAAGATGGATTTTTACGTGCCCTAGAACTTGTCCTGTGTTATAGTTGTTCAGATGAATCTGTATGACTTCAATTTGTCCTCTTAAAAGTCCATGAGCTGAAATCAAACATGTCAGAACCTGTGGACCCTTTGAGAGAAATGAAACCTCGTTCAAAGAGGCCCTCCTGCCCTGTGTAAGCCTGGTGTAGGTGAGATTTCACAACCCACACTGAGTAAGAAACAAGCTTCTTCTTTTTTTTTTTTTTTTTTTTTAAGAGACAAAGTCTTTCTCTGTCGTGTCACCCAAGCTGGGGTGCAATGGTACAGTTATAGTTCACTGCAGCCTCAAACTCCTGGGCTTAAACTATCCTCCCACCTCAGCCTCCCAAGTAGCTGGGACTGCAGGTGCACACTGCCATGCTTGGCTAATTTTTAAAAAAATTTTTGTAGAGATGGGATCTCACTATGTTGCCCAGGTTAGTCTTGAATTTCTGGCCTCAAGCAATCCTCCTGCCCCAGCCTCCCAAAGCACTGGGGTTACAGGTGTGAAGCACCATGCCTATCCAAGAAAGGAGCTTTAAACAGATTCAGTTCTTCAGACACCTCTTTTACCTGCATCCCCCAACTCCAACTTTCCTGCTTCTCCCTTTCCTTTTCAAAGTGCATACATTGTTAAACTTCCTAAGTAGTGCTATTTTCCCCCCATTTTATAAGAACTATTTCTCATTTTCTCCTTCTTCCTTTTTTTTCCTTTTTGAGACAGAGTCTTACTCCATCACCCGGGCTGGAGTGCAGTGGCGCGATCTTGGCTCACTGCAACCTCCGCCTCTGGGGTTCAAGTAATTCTTCTGCCTCAGCCTCCTGAGCAGCTGGGATGACAGGTGCACGCCACCATGCCCACGAATTTTTTTAATTTTAGTAGAGAGGGGTTTCGCCATGTTGGTCAGGCTGGTCTCGAACTCCTGACCCCAAGCGATCTGCCCACCTCAGCCTCCCAAAGTGCTGGTGTTACAGGCGTGCACCACCACACTCAGCCAATATTTCTCATTTTCTTCTAATAAACGTTCTAGAGTTCCACATTAGAAAGCTCTAGAGAGAAACATTTTTTTAAAGAGCTCAGGCTTTAAAAAACAAACAAAACTTTGAATATTTAAATGCCATCCCTTTCCACCCAGTGAAAACTTTGCTTCTTACTTTATGAACCAGGTAATAGTTATAAATTTCATCATCTACTGATAAGCTGTAATTTCTCCATGATTCAGAGATGTACAGGGTTTTGAGCTAAAATGCTAGGCTACATTTTAAGCAGTGCATACATCAGTTTCTAACTAAGCTAACTTTTCATTTGGGGCAAGCAGCATTTTTTTTCTCTAATCAAGTCCCTGTAATCAAAGCTCATTTTTAGTTTTCTTTGACATCATGGCATTTTGTCAGTATAATCAGACGTTCTGTTTAAAAAAACAAAAAGCTGGCAACACAATTTTTCAGAATAATCAGAAAATCTTTTTCTGGATCCTTTTTTATCTCATTCCCCATTCTATTTTCAG
The DNA here is from genome assembly GCA_963573385.1 of Cacajao melanocephalus. NCBI lineage: Eukaryota > Metazoa > Chordata > Mammalia > Primates > Pitheciidae > Cacajao > Cacajao melanocephalus. The sequence continues at coordinate 70,170 of CAUYLG010033992.1, forward strand.
AAGATAACATAAATACGCTTACACACTCAGTTTAAAATAGTGAAAGGCTTGGCTGTATTGGTAGAAAAAACCTTAAGCCGTGTTCAACCTTAATATTGATAAATTCTTAAAAGTGAGGGAAGCAAGTAGGGGAAACTGATACCTGTCCCTGGTACCTGATGCCTGTCCCTTCTGTGGGCCAAGGGAGACCCGAGACAAATAAAAATGGGGAAAAGAGAGGACAAGAAGGACTGATTGTTAGCGAGGCTGTCTGAATAATACTTTACTCAAAATAATAGCAGTGTTAGCTTATTTACATTTCATAGAATATTCTGGCCTTGTCTCTTCTGAAACTTAAAATGATTTGCATAGAAACAAGGACTTGATTAACATGAAGTTACCACCATAGAGTGGATCCTTTGACTTGTCTTTGCAGGTTAGTTCATATGCTTTGCTCAAGTTGTCATGAACTTTAGCGAATGAATTGGGTCTTCATTCCACGTTTTTGAATTTTGAATCCAGATTAGCAAGATGATACACAATGGGAAAAGCTAACTATTTCAGACTAACTCTTTTTGGATTAGTGCTTTGGAGGGATCATCATGGATGTAGTGACTAGATAGAGTGCATTTTTGGGACAGTCCCACTTTAAATACCTGTTCCCATCAGTGTGCCTGTGGTCTGATTTTTAGTTCAGAAGATACAGCCACTTCTGCAAGGGGTTCAGATCTTGTATATGTTCTGCAAGGTTTAGAGCCCAGTGTTGAGCTTACGTAGGGATGTGTATCGTGCCTTTGGAGAGCCACTCCCACCAGAGACATGTGTGAGTTTGATTTGTTCCAGAGTTGCAGTTTAGATACTCGCTCTGAGTAGTACTTTTGCAGAGGAGGCCATATGACCATGGGTTTGTTGTGTTCCAAGGAAGCAAATCTACTCAGGGTACCATGCTGAGGTGGAATTAAAACAAACTTTGATGAGGATTTTCTCAAATTCTTCTTTTAGCTGCAGAACTTCTTTGCTAATGATGTTGTGTATGAAAGGTTACCATATAAAATAGGTCAGAGCTGAGGCAAGGAGCTGGAAGACCCACCCTCTGGGCCTCTCCTTCCCATCCATTAGCAGCCTGAGGCCCTGGTAAGAGGCCTTTCAAGACTGTTGAACTTCATGGGCTTATCCATACACTGAGCTTGGGGGAGCTGCCAAGGATCCATCTCAGCCCCTGCTTCCCACTCAGCCAGACCCAGACCCTGCATTCCAGCTTTGGTTGTGGGGATTCTCTGGAGGAGGACCCTTGGCTGCTTGTCCCCATGCATTTCTGATATCAGGCAGCATCATCCGCCAGTTGTGACTGTCCTGCCTGGACTGCAGGTTTGGTTGGGTGTGCTCTACAAAGCTTGCTCCTCTTGAACGTGCTCTGCTGTGGTGTAGCTTCCGGCGCTTCACTCTTCTTCTCTCCACTGGGATCCCTAGTGGGGCTGGATGCTGGTACCAGACTGTGGAAATGGGGAACATAGAACTCGGTTCTCTTACCTTAGACAGACTTGTGACTACCTTTTGTTTTGTTCAATAGATGATGATTCAGATCTGTACTCTCCCAGATACTCGTTTTCTGAAGACAGTAAGTGACTTTGAATAACCTGGTTGTGGGGAAGGAAGGGAAAGTGGTGGATGAGGGAAGATATCACCCTGTTTTCAGTTTTCTTGAGTTTTAAGTCTTTTGTCTGCACTGTCTTTCTTCAGCAAAATCTCCCCTTTCTGTGCCTCGCTCAAAAAGTGAGATGAGCTACATTGATGGTGAGAAGGTAGTCAAGAGGTCGGCCACACTACCCCTCCCAGCCCGCTCTTCCTCACTGAAGTCAAGCCCAGAAAGGTAAGTGCCCCCTTGTCTCTCATTCATCCAGCCTGGGCCTCATCAGTGTTCATTGAGACCTAGGAGCCTCCATTCTTAGGAATGTGGAATTTGAGTCTGTCCTCTGTCACCTATTAGCAGTGACTTATTCTTTCTTAGTCTCAACGTCCTCCTCTGTAAAATGAGGATAAAAGTAGCACAGTTCCCATTAAGGATAGTGCAAGGATAAAATGAGATCATGCATGTTAGCATTCCTGGTAGCGCTTGACTTACAGTATGGACTTAATTAATATTGATTATCATTATCACTTTTTACATTTTCACAAGAGAAATCTTAACTGCAAGATTTGTCACATGTTGTCATATTCTTTGTGCATACTGTGTTCACATAGTCATAGCAACGACTGTAACTTTAAAATGAAGCCACACTTTTTAATGTCCATTTACTCACGCAACATGTATTATTGAGACATAAGCCTTGGACTTATTCTAGAGACAGCACTAGTAAATCTCTTAATGCCTGCAACCGAACAACACAGCAACCTCCGCCTCCCAGGTGCAAGCAGTTCAGCCTCCTGAGTGGCAGGACTACAGGTGTGCACCACCACTCCCGGTTAATTTTTATATTTTTTAGTAGAGGCAGGGTTTCACCATGTTGGCTAGGCTGGTCTCAAACACCTGACTTGAGTTCTTATCTCTAAAAATGCTCCCTAAAGCAACCTTCTCATGCTGTTTGGACAGGCGTTCCATGCATCTTCCAGCCCCAGCTTACACCACTTCTCAACACACAAAAGGCTCTGGCCAAACAAAATTATTTACTTCTTCCTTAAATACACATCCAGTTTCACATCTTTGTACCTTTTCCAACCTCATAGGCAAATTAATGGCTGTTTTACAAGCAGCACATAAACTTAAGTGGCATCTACCTGAGGAGTTTGATAATTAATTTGAAAAGCAAGCTGAGTATACCCACAAATCCCTTATAGGTGCCTTCATCAAGAACCCACTGAGTGTATTCTCTGCAGATTCAACCATATGTTAAGGAAGGATCTAGGTATATATAAATCATTGTCTCTGCCTTCAAGAAGTTTACCACCTTGCATGAAAAACTTAATACAATCACCGTGCAAAGTACAGTGATGTAAAAATAAAACAATTGCAAACTAGAATTTATAGTGACCAAAACAGCTTGCTACTAGCATAAAAACAGATATATAGACCAATGGAACAAATAGAGAGCCCAGAAGCAAATCCACACACCTGCAGTGAACTCATTTTCCACAAAGGTGCCAAGAACATACACAGGGGAAAAGACAGTCCCTTCAATAAACGGTGCTGAGAAAACTGGTTAGGCAGAAGAATGAAGCTACACCCCTATCTCTCACCATACACAAAAATCAAACCAAAATCATTTACTGACTTAAATCTAAGTTTTCAAACTATGAAACTACTACAAGAAAACATTGGGGAACATCTTCAGGACATTGATCTGGGCAAAAGTCTCTTGAGTAATACTGCATGAGCACAGACAACCAAAGCAGAAATGGACAGATGGGATCACACTAAGTTAAAAAGCTTTTGCACAGCTGGGAATACAATCAACAACGTGAAAGGTAACCCACAGAATGGGAGAAAATATTTGCAAACTACTCATCTGATAAGGAATTGATATCTGGATTGTAATAAGGAGTTCAAACAACTCTATAGGAAAAAATCTAATACTCTGATCCAAAAAACGGGCAAAATATTTGAATAGACATTTTTCAAAAGAAAATATACAGGTAGCAACCAGGCATATGAAAAAGTGCTCAATATCACTGGTCATCAGAGAAATGGTAAATCAGAAGTACAATGAGATATCATCTCACCCCAGTTAAAATGGCTTATATCCAAAAGACAGGCAATGACAAATGCTGGTGAGGATGTGGAGAAAAGGGAACCCTGTGCACTGTTGGTGGGAGTGTAAATTAGTACAACCACTGTGGAGAACAGTTTGAAGGTTCCTTAAAAAACTAAAAATAGAGCTGCCATTTGATCCAGCAATCCCACTGCTGGGTGTATATCCAAAAGAAAGGAAATCAGAATATCAAAGAGATTTCTGTACTCCCATGTCTGTTGCAGCACTGTTCATAATAGCTAAGATTTGGAAGCAACCTAAGTGTTCATCAATAGATGGATGAATTAAAAAATGCCGTGCATATACACAATGGAGTACTATTCAGCCACAACAAATAATAAGATCCTGTCATTTGCAAAACATGGGTGGAACTGGAGATCATTATGTTAAGTGAAATAAGCCAGACACAGAGAGACAAACATGGCATGTTCTCACTTACTTGTGTAATCTAAAAATCAAAACAATTGAAATCATGGTCTTAAAGAGTGGAAGGATAGTTACCAGAGGCTGGGAAGGGTAGTGGGGGTTTCGGGGAGAGGTGGAGATGGCTATTGGGTACAAAAATTAGTTGGAATAAGACCTACTGTTTGGTAGCATGACAGGGTGACTATAGGCAATAATAATTACACATTTTAAAATAAAGAGTATAACTGAACTGATTGTAACTCAAGGATATATGCATGAGGGGATAGATACCCCATTCTCCATGATGTGCTTATTTCACATTACATGCCTATAGCACAACATCTTATGTACCCCATACATATATATATACACCTACTGTATACCCACAAAAATAAAAAAATTTTTTAAGTTTAAAAAAATTTGCAAACTATTTCCAAGGATTTTTGTGTCCTCTGAAATCTATCACTGGATGCCAGGTTAAGTATCTGTGCCAAAGGCTGAGGTTGGTGGGTAGCTTGGAGGGGTGTGGAATAGGGAAGAATCCAATTATGGTAGCAGCTAACATTTACTGTGTGGTTACTGTGGGCCTGGCACTCTGCTCAGTGATTTATATGTGCTGTCTCATGTAAATTGTTTAGTCCTTACAACAACCCCATTTTTCAGATGAGGAAACTGAGGTACCAAGGGGTGAAATACTTGTCTAAGATCACCTAGCTAGCAAGGGGTGTGGCAGGATTTGAACCACAGTCAACTGGCTCCAGGACCTGTGTTCTCTCTCACTGCACTGGTGTGAGCGGGAAGTACAGGCATGTCTGTGGAATGAAAAGCCCATGAGAGCGAAGCAAGGTGAAAGATTTTTCCAGAGCCAGCTTTGCTGCTGCTGCCTCTTTCCCTGCTGCTTTCTCCTCTCCCCTTCCCGGTACCTGGTTTTGAACACAGGACACCTCAAGCCTTTAGTGAAGCGAACACTGAAGTTTAACTGGCTGTTTTGAGAAGCAAACCAGCACAACTAAATTGTTCGCCCTGACTCCAATTTTATGCTTTGGATATAAAAGTTCTTTGATTACACTACAGCCATCCAAAGTCAGACTGTGTCGGAAGCTAATGCCAGTTGTCATGAAAAGAGCTCTAATAGAATTTTCTTTCTGCAGAAATGACTGGGAACCCCCAGATAAGAAAGTAGATACAAGAAAATACCGTGCAGAGCCCAAAAGCATTTACGAATATCAGCCGGGCAAATCTTCTGTTCTGAGCAACGAAAAGATGGTAATGTGCATATTAAAGTTCTTTTGTCTCACCTTGCCCATGTTCTTTCATCAGAATGCATTGTGCAGTTGGATTGCATTCTTTCCCCCTTGAGACAGACTTGCTTTGTTTTGAAGACAATGACAAAAATGAAGTACTTTTACCCTTTTCATTTTTCAGGTGTTCATAAAATAAGTCCCGCAAGTCTGCTTTTAAAAAATCCTTTTATTGTGGCTTTATTGCTCTTTTTGTGCATGGTTTTAACTAATATTAATTTTTCTACTAACATAAAGATTGATTTTGCTGCTGTCTTTTTTTAATGTCTAACTGTTCATTTATCAGATTTGTCCTTAAGTGAACTTAAAGTCCAGTTTTTTTAAGTGACTTTGAATGGGCATAAATTTTGTACAAGTTACTAGAATGTCATTAAAAGCAATGTAATGAATAGGATGTTGTGACTTGGAAAAAAGGCCCCAGGCTGTTAGAATATATCTTTTAGGTCTTCCTTTTTTGACAAGTGCCATATTGAGGACTAATTTCATATTCAACCTGGTTTATGATTCCCTACACAAGTTCACATCTCAAAGCAATTATGAGTGGGGAAAATGGCATGTATGGGTATAGCAGACCACCCTGGAAAAGCAGCCTCTTCTGTGAAACAGGAAGAATTCTTACACACTGGTTAGTTTCATACCTGCCAATCATGCATCATTTTATTCACCCTTTATTAGGAAAAGCTGGTTCAGAATTATGATCCTAGTTAAAGGGGTTCTCCAAAGCTCTATAAACATTGCAGTCCTCCAGCGTGACAGCAGGATGGAATTATTATGCTGGGGGTTGGTTTTTATTAAAATGAGGTCACCGCAGTGTGTACAGAATAAGGAGGCCTTTGAAATGCAGGCTTAAATTATGTTCCCTCCACCTCTTTGGCTCTACATGTTTTGAAGGAAGAATCGACTTGACTTCTGCTGAGATAAAAATGTGACATCTCTAAAAGCACAGAAGGATAAGTCATTTTAATTAGGAAAAAAGGTCAACAGGTTACAGAAATACTTAGAGGTGTCATTCTTCAGCGTTCACTGTGCACCATAGTTATTTCAAGCAGAAAGTTCAGAGTCAAGCACAGAATTTTGCCTTCTCCCCATCCCAGCCCTTCTTTGGAGGTTCTCTGCTGTTAGAAGATACCGTATGTAGAAACATGGAAGGTAACCTTGCGCCCAAATGCTTCTGCAAAGAAAGTCATTATTCCTAACACTAATAATAAGTCTGGGACCCACCATTACCTATTAACACGTTTAAATAATTTCAGGGACTCTGTAGACCTTTGGGTATTTTTGTTTTGGCAGCATTACCATTCGTAGATTTTCATGGTGCTTATTGAAGTCTCCCTTTTCTTAATTTCTCCTTTGTTTCTAGGTCCTTTCCCTGGTTCTTAGTCATTTAACCACTACTCAGAACTAGGAAAAACATAGTTTAGTTTTTCTGACTGATACCGCAATAGTATATGAGAATCTTTGATACCGTAGTTCTTGGGCTCACTTACATTGTTTTTACAAACCCTGAAAAGTAACACATAGTGCCTCACGGGACCCTCTTGGGGAGTGGTGGGGAGCATGCACATGGATTGCAAAGCTCCTCTGTGTGGTACCAAGTCCTAGGCCAAGCCACTAATGGGGCATGAACACCAAAGGCAGGCCAGGGAGGACGAGGAGGAGGAATGTCCAATAGTTTTGTTCAGTACCTTTCACCCAATTTAGCTCTGTTTCTCCAAACAGAAGTTTTTAATTTTAGAGAGAAACTTCAGTTGAATCTGAATCTTTTGACAATCTGCCCTTCACGGTAGTTGAATTCATCCTTTGTGTTTGATTTTGTTTCCTGCTGTTTTTATCACATGGACAGAAAAGGCAAAGTGCGAGTTTCAGCATGTGAGTCTTGGCTTTTGGTATCTATTATCTGGTTTGCCAGAATTTGAGCTTACACCCCGCGCCCCCACATCCCCAAAGACGCACACTTACATTGTTAACTGTGGGTGAGTATACTAACTAGTGACAGATGTAGAATCTAAACCTGCTCTCAGATATGCACTAACTCATCTTGGGGGGAAAAAAAGCTTTTTCCATTTGAGGTACTTATATCTGCTTAACTCTGGCAATTTAAATCGTTACTTCATAGGCACATACATGGTTAGTAGGAGAGATTGAATGGCAAACTGTAAAGGTTGCCCTAGAGCGCACCTTGCCCCTGGATCATACCCAAATCATTCCAGACAGATGAAAGAAACAACTGTACTGCCTTCAAAACCCCCTATAGAAGACTTACAACTTGATGACCTAGCAATCTATTTGAAAGACTCATATGAAGGTCTTTTTTTGAGATCGGGTCTCACTCTGTCACCCAGGCTGGAGTACAGTGGTGTGATCATGGCTCACTGAAGCCTTGACCTCCCAGGCTCAGGCTATCCTCCTACATAGCTGGGGCTACAGGCACGTGCCACCATGGCCAGCTAATTTCTTTTCTTTTCTTTTTTGAGACAGAGTCTCGCTCTATTGCCCAGGATGGAGTGCAGTGGTGCAATCTCAGCTCACTGCACCTCTGCTTCCCGAGTTCATGCAATTCTCTTGCCTCAGCCTCCTTAGTAGCTGGGATTATAGGCATGCACCATCATGCCCAGCTAATTTTTGTATTTTTGGTAGAGATAGGGTTTCACCATGTTGGCCAGGCTGGTCTTGCACTCCTGGCCTCAAATGATTCACCTTCCAAAGTGCTGGGATTACAGCTGTGAGCCACTGTGCCTGGCCCCAGCTAATTTTTCATTCTTTATAGGGATGGGGTTTTACCGTGTTGCCCAGGCTGGTCTCAAACTCCTGGGCTCAAGCAATCTGCTCCCCTTGGCTTCTCAAAGTGCTGGGGCTACAGGCTTCAGTGACCAAACCTGGCACATATGAGGGTCTTTATCTCTGCTTAGTCCCCTCTTATCATTGTAGGATACTTTTTTCTCTTCTCGCCTCAGACTTGGAGATCTGTTGGTCAGTCCTTGCTTTTTCAGAAATGGCCTTTTTCAGGACTCATTCTTTTATACCTTCCTTTAAAGTCTCTTACAGAAGTTCAGTTCAGTTAAACAAATATATATATGTGTGTGTAGAATAATTTTTATGTACCAAGCCTTGGGTTAGACATAACCCATTCCCATACATGTATAAGAGGAAGGACAGATATTAAGAGAGTGATTACAGACACAGTATATATTTGGAAGTGTAAAACAAAGGGGATTTACCCAGCTTGGTTCCTTCCCAGTTCACCCTCACTTTGAGTTCCTTCCCTGGCTTTTTAGCATGGTCATTTAGCCCCTGCTTTAGCTTGGTGTCATCGAAAACTTAGTGGGTCTTCCCCCCGTTGTGTGGAATATGCAAAGGGAAATATGGCATAGTGGAAAGAACATTGAACTAGGAATTGGAAGATGGTTTGGGTCAAATGTGGTAATATGGGTACAAGAACTATGAATATTGTAAAGTGCTGCACAAGCATACCACATTCAGGTTTGAAGTTGGTCTCTGGCTTCCATTCAAGAAACAAAACTATCTTTGAGGAGAAGCTGGCATTTTTCTGGTGAGTTACCTGCCCTTTTCCAAAGATATTTTTTGAACTGGGAGAATAGCCTGTACTACTGAAGAACTTCACCAGACATTATGGAGTTTTCCCTGCCTGCCAGGTCAGAGTTCCTGCTCTGCATCCAGAAGGACGTTTTCTATTGGTCTGTTCCATAATAGGATACATAGCTGAGTTATACTTGGAAAAATCAAATGCAGACTTGAGGGCTGTAGGGTATCACCTTTTTAGCTTTACCTCTGGGCAGCTCAAAGGACTGAGGCCAGTTGCTCTTGCCTCACACTGACATAGCCTCCTGATTCTATTATTGGCACAGCATTAACCTCCACAGTAAAACAATCTGCAGACAGCCTTTGGGAATAAAATGAGTTAATTACTTCAGGATCACGAGTACCAAAACTTTCAGGCAGTTTCCCGAAAGAATTGGTACATTTTATTTGAGAAAAAAGACGCTGGGTGTGGTGGCTCATGCCTGTAATCCCAGCACTTTGGGAGGCTAAGGCGGGTGGATCACAAGGTCAAGAGATCGAGACTATCCTGGCCAACATGGAGAAACCCTGTCTCCACTAAAAATACCAAAATTAGCTGTGTGTGGTGGTACATGCCTGTAGTCCCAGCTACTTGGGAGGCTGAGACAGGAGAATCGCTTGAACCTGGGAGGCGGAGGTTGCAGTGAGCCAAGATCATGCCACTGCAGTCCAGTCTGGCAACAGAGTGAGACTTCGTCTTAAAAAAAAAAAGAAAAAAAAAAAAAGCCTAACCTATTCCCAGAGGGCAGTTTATAAATAGTCTTTGCAAAAATAACAAACATGAAATAGATTTCATGAAACCTCATCATATTAGGATCTAGAAAGTCGCAATGTCTGCCACTCCTGAATAGTTGTGTTCTTATAGGTATTATACCTCCTTTCACTCAATTGAATAAATATAGAATCCATTTACTATAGTGAGGGCAAGGCTTCTCCCTCAGGATCTAAACCCTAAGTCTCTAAAGGCAATTGGAGGAGGTTTTATCTAGATGTAGGAGGACAGACCTTGTGTTTCAGTATGCATTTCCCTCCGATTTCAACCCAGCTTGATTTCAGTTGAAAGGTTTCCTGCCATATTTCCATATCTTCCTCTACCTGTAGCAAAAGTGAAAGTAATGCTAAAGATTCTTTTAAAGATCTCAGAAAAAGGGATTGGTAAACGTCACTAAGAAAGTTAGCAGCCATTTCTACTAGCTACAAAAGGGATGTTAAGTATGTTGTAAGAAAAGTACATTCAAGAAGAGCTGCTTTGTGAAGCACCAGCATTAAAGACCTGAACACCAGACATGGCAGCCCCCTCCCTCAGGCGTTATAGCCCAGAAGTAGTGAAGTTTGTTGTGCAGTATTTTCAATCTCAGTAGAAAGTGTATGCATTTTATATTTCAGGTTATTGTAGAAAATCACCCCATCTCTTTGTGATTATCGAAGTTTTTTGAAACATATATACATATTTAATTAGTCACGAACCTCAAACACTTTTGCCTGATATAAACATTTCTCCAATTTATTAAGGGGAAAACCTGATTTGCTTTGCTTGCACACATTCATTTTCCAACTATTTATTTCCCGAAACATGTTATTCCATGAAATAAGGTGCCAGAACTTTATCCTTATTTGGTTAAATATTATATCCCATAGAATCAAATGATCAGCCTATTGATACCTCATAGTGTTATATAAAGTGAGAAATCTAACTTATTTTTGTGACATAACTCAGAAGTTTTTTCCCCTTCGTTCTGTTATCTGCCTTGTCTAGCTTTTCTTTCACTTTATTTTTTTCCCAGTTCTTTAACATTTATTTGTTGAAACATGAAGTATATTCTGTCTGTATTCATCTGCCATGGATGCTTGTTTAAAATGTTTTTTCACTGTGTCCTCTGTCTTATATCACTTTTCACTTTCACTTTACTGTGTACGGGACATGGTTTCCTACCTACTCATGTGCCATTAAAGATGCAGTATTAACCAATTGGCTTTTTATAAAGTGTCAATATTTGCGTTTATTTTGAAAACCTTAAGGCAGCTTTGCAAATAAGTACTAAAATTGTACTAGCCCATAAAAATCGTTTGCTCTACTCAACTGGCATAGATGGCTAAATGTTTGGTGTGCTCACCAGGTAATTTGCTCATAACTAATAGGACTTTGTAAAGGGCTTTCTTTTCTTCTACATTATTGAAAATTATTGCAGAATGCTGTTATGCCCAGATTCAGACTTGTTGTGTATGCAGCAGTGTGGTGCAAAGTTCTCCATCTGTAGTCCATTCTTCTCTGCCTTAGGGCTGAGAATGATTCACTCACTGTTCCCTGCCTCAATTTCCCTGTTTTTATAAACCCATCCTCTCCCTCCTGTTTTTGCTGATGTCAGTAAAAACAGATGATTGCTGCGGTTAAATGCAGTTGCTGTATATACCTGGAAACCACTGCATCTCTACTGGCCTGTTCTTAGTAATCTTTGCATAATGTTATCCTTCTCTTTCTTCCATTTCCCTATCACCAACCCCTATAGAGTCGGGATATAAGCCCAGAAGAGATAGATTTAAAGAATGAACCTTGGTATAAATTCTTTTCGGAATTGGAGTTTGGGAAACCGGTAAGTTTAATAGCTTCAGTGGTTATACGCCTTTTAAACTCATGCTGTGGATGCATTGTTGCTGCTAAAGAATCATATTTGTAAGGAATTCAGGAAGTGGGGCCAGTCACGTTGGTTGTCTGTAGTGGGATTGTCTCTTCTCGCTACAACCTCTAAGCTTTTTTTTTGCATTACTTCACTGAGAAAGGACAGTGAGCTCTGGAAGTGTATCTTGCTGGAATATCCCAGAGAAACAAAAATAATCATTGCTTGTCTTAGATCTCCCCCAGTAACAACAAATATCACATGCCTTGTGGATGGCATTATTTTGGCCATTGGTTCACTTCTTTGACCAAAGTCTTTACGGCATGCTAAAGACAAGCTGAAAATGTGTTATATACTGAGAAGACCAGCATTGTCTCTGCTTTAAATAGTATTTTTAAAAGCACATATGTAAATGAAGTCCCAGAGCAGGCCAACAAGGACCTCTTTATGCAGATGTGACCCACAAATGCAACCCCATTATGGGTGACTTTTAGGGAATGATTTCTATGATGTAGGGTATTTCCTGAAGTTTGAAATGGGACTAAGGAATTCTAATATATTTAGTATTCAACCTATTCTTCCCCGATGATATCTGAGTTGGCTTTGGTACAAATTGACTTTTGGCACTTAAAGGAGGATTTTCTTAGCCTTGCACCCAAAGGAATATAAAATAGAAGAGAGAATTGAGCTCATCCTTTCTCTAGAGATGACTGGAAACTGACTTTAAAACTCTAGTTACCTCAAAATCTTAATTATTACAGCTGCAAAAAGAATTTACAGGTGGAGGAGTTAAGCATCTAAAAATATTTTATTAGATGATTGTATGAGACTTTAAGCACTGGATCCAGCTTTTGAGTTTCTATGTTCTGGGATGATAGTTTTATTTGCAGATAAGAGTGAACTTTATAGTTCAGTAAAATGTTTAAATTTTTTTTTATTAAAACAAAGAGAAATTAAGCTGGTGCTTAGAAATTGCTCTTTGATTTGTCAGTGCTGAGCTTTGAAAGTTCAGGCATCTTCTGAGTTAAGAGCACCAGACTTGCAAACAGCCTGCTTGTTCCTCTCTTCTGGTCCCTCCTAGACACTGTCTCCCGATAGCAGCTGAGCTGTCCTGGATGAACAGCGCCACCTAATGACCAGTGGAGAGGGACGCATCTGACCCAAAGTCTGCACCCTCCTCCCCTCCCCAAAGCATTGGTGCACACCTCATTTCTTCTCCTTTCTCTCTTTTTTTCTTTTTTCTTTCCCTCTGCTGTTCACCATTCAGACATCAGTTAAGCCGCCTCAGGCAATCTTTTCCACATGCAGTATTTAACAGTATCCTAACCCTTTTTCTTTTCTTCTTTTTCTTAAAACCAATTACATCACCAAAAAAAAAAAAACTTTTGCTGTGTGTCGTTGTCTCCCACCCCCCAAACAGACCATGATTGGTGGATAAAGCAGTAATGCCAGACTTCAATCAAGGAAAGCAAAAGCTATTAAATTATGTTTAATAGAGTCCATGCCGTTGATTTTTGATGTCTGTTTCAAAATCCACAAATTTCTGGCCATCTCATCTGCCAAATAACTAAATTAGTTTTATCTGGAATATTAGCTTTCAGGAAAAGTGGTGGAATTTTTCTTTCTAATTAGTTGTTATTGTTTTACTAAATCTATCATTACAAATAATTTTTGAGGATAATATACAGTATTTTAGTACCAGCATACATTAAATAGTCTCCATGCATAGCTTGATAAATTAATGCTATTGCTGCCAAAAACTTCAGTCCAGGTACCACACAGATAACTTCAAACAAATGTTGAGAACACAGTCCAATTGTATATTGGGGCCTTCTTGTAGCTTGTATCCTTACCCCACTGCTCTAATTGCCTTTTAATTATTTAAAGACTTAGAGATATTTTTTCAAAATAGCATTTTCTCTGAAGCCACATGCATTCTTTGCACAGGCCTCAGAGTTCTTCTAATGAGATGGCTCCCTTTTGTGTAGGTCTTACTTTAAAAAATAGTACTGTGAAGAGTTGCCGAACTAACTAAATCCATGCCCATATCCTGAGGGACAGCCCTGAAATGAACAGCTCCTTATGGTCAGAGGCATCCTAAGGGTGGGCTTATTATCTAGTTGAACCAACAGGGTTTGGGAAGAAGGCATGGTGAGGAGAAATTTTTTCTTCACTTCCTTCCCCAACTACTCTGCCACAAAAGAATAAGAAACATAAATAAAAGTGGTAAAAACCATGGAAGTTCTTTTGGAAAGTTTTTCAGCCATTCAGAAGCAGAGTCAAATTAAAACTCCTACCAGATCATGGGGATCAGCATTTCTACTTTTGTTTTTTCCTCACACCAACTGGGGACCCCTTTCCCTGAGTAAGACCTGCCGGAACTTTGACACTAGACATTTAACCTGAACTCCTTGCTTCCTCCACCTCTTTGCTTAAGCCACCCGAAGTGAACTAAAATTTCAGCAAGATGCTGACTAAAACTATAGCTATTTAGCTCTAACAAGTTGTTAGAATAGCAAATAGTTCAAGATTCCAGGGACAATTTTTAGGATTATTTAAAACCAGTTTAATTTGTAAACACTATTCTGTTTATTGCAGTAAAGAAATGACCATAAGTCATTAGACTTCAAAAAGTCTACCTCTGCAGATGAACGGTCCAAATGTATTAAGTGCTTAAAGATGAATGGTAATTGCTAGTATCACTTACTTTACGAAATGCAGAATATACGTGTGCAGAGATGACATTACTGCCCTGTGAGTGTCAGTGGTGAACACCTCTTGGAATCAGATTACTTCTCATTTGCAGATTTATTACAAGGAGACTAGGTATCTGCTTTTTCTTCTGAGTTGTTTTGCTCTGATTTCTATAGAAGTCGACATGATTTCTATATGTAAGAGTAAGTCAGAATTTCACAATGTAACCCTATTTGAATGCTTCCATAGAGTTGTCTATAATGAAATTTGCACAAAATTTTAGGAGCTATTAATGATCTCCTATTTCTTACCACCCTAGAGGTCATTATGTAAGAAAACACAAGTCTAAATAGGCAGAACAAGTGGAAGAGAGGATCCAGAGTTAGAAGCCGCCTGTAACCTCTGAATGTCCCACCCTCTGGACTCCTCCCTCATTAAACTTACAATCATCTTTTGGCAAATTTCTGTATTAGGAATGCAGCTCTAAATCTGACTTAAAGGGTTAAAAGACAAAACAAAAATAACCTTACAGTCCCCTCTTTAAATTCTGGGTTTAAACTCTCTTCTCTAAGGAGGATGAAAAGTGTGTCTCTACCACTAATAGTATTATCAAGGTCTAGTTAAACTATAAAAGGAGATTTTTTTAACTACTGGTATGAAATTGTCTAGTGCACTATTTAACAACCATTTTGTACATGGATTTCGTTGTTACAAACCACAGAAAATACATTTGGTTCAGTCCATTGACCACACCTCTAAATTCACACACGTGTTAATACACAATGAATTTTACAGCAGAAGACTGCCTCAGAAATGTAGAATCTTCAGTGTCAATCTTAGTTTGAAAAGAACAATGAGGAATTTAAAAGTTTCTAGTTTTGTTTACATTTGTGTTCATGCTTTTTTCCCCCTCTTCTTTTCTTAAGTTTTCAATATTTAGAATCCAATGATGAGTTGCTCTTAAACATAGACATAGAAACAAACTTCCTCAGTAATGGTCCCAGCTCCCAAATCCTCAGGCTTCCCCTCCAGCAGGCAGCCTTGCGTCCGTAGGCAGCACCCACTCCCCTGCTTTTGAGTTCACCTTTCTGTGTTGATACAGTTCTCCTAGTGTGCCCTCCTTGTTTGAGCCAGTCTCCATGTTTGTCTTTATGTCTTTATGCTCATTTCTTCATTTCCTCCTCTGCTTCCCGTCAGCCTCCCAAAAAGATATGGGATTATACTCCTGGAGACTGCTCTATCCTTCCTAGAGAGGATAGAAAGGTAATTCCGCTGTGCCTCCTCCGTTGGACTGTGTGTGCTCTCTAGCTTTGGTTAGCGTGAGTGTGTTGTGGGTTTGTTTTTTTCTTAAATCACTTTTTTAAAAACTTGATTTTTTTTTTTTGGCTTGGTAATAAAACTATGTAACAAATTCTCTAAGACGTATGCTAATGTTTAGAGGTTTTTAAAGCAATTACGTATCCTTCTGACATAGAGTATTTGTCACTGTTAACCACACTCTGAAAAAAGAGAAAATAGGCATTTCCTTAAAGGTAGGTTTTTGTAGTTCTCCTTAGCAAATAGAATAGATTTTTGAAGCTCTGATTACTTTAGGATTTCTGCTTTATACGCCTAATATTACATTCTCTGTTTTCATGTCTTTAACTAATTTCTGGTAAGCTCCCGTGTTTTAGTCGTGCTATCTTGGCTTTATGAAAGTATAACACTAAAAAAAAAATTTCATTTTTTTCTAACTTAACCTTCCATTCTTTCTCCCTTTCCTCCAAACTAAAACATTCTTTCCCATCTTTTCTTTCTTGAACCAGACTAATCTAGACAAAGATCTCAACCTCTGCCAGACAGAGTTAGAGGCAGATTTAGAAAAAATGGAGACGCTTAATAAAGCACCCAGTGCAAACGTGCCACAGGTATTTCCTAGTTTTTCTCATGCCATCAGTTCCTTTTCAAGCTGTGCTTTGTTTTCTTTGTTCTGTGGTTTTTTATGTAGCTGAGGTGACAGATGGTGACGCTGGTTATTTTAGGCTGCATGGCTGTCTCCCGTTTTGGACCCTTCCCCCACCCCTGCCCAGTTCATTTTTGCTTGGTTTTCTTTTGAGCTTGGCATCTTCCTTAAAGGGGATTCTTCAGATATATGCAGAGTGGCTGCGGATTGAAACTACTCTCCCACCTCATTCTGTTTCTCTGCTTTCCAGGGGTGACCTTTTAAGTTCCCTTCCTTCGCCTCTGGGTGCCTTCTCTGAATTTTCAGGGAACCATTTTTGGCAGTTTCCTTGTCTTTTTGGCAGCCCTGGGAGATACCAACCTCAGAGATCAGTTTTAAAAACTCAGCAGCAGTGCTCTGGGTATCCTTTCTGTGCATGGCGCTGTCAGAGTAGTAGTGTTTGTCATTTTAAAGGTCAGAAAGTTCTCAATGAAAGATGCACTCAGAGGTCAGATGGCCTGGACACACAAAAAAAGTGTTTGAAACTAAGCCTGCATTGATATTTTAAAGGGAGCTATGTCAAAATGCGGTTTATTAAAGGGTGTTTGAGAGAAAGTGAGAGAAAGAGAGGGAGACACTGTGGTAAGTAGGTTTCCAAGGAGGAAAAAACCAAATGTTCCCAGTGCTGCCCGTAGGGCTCCCTGACAAAACAAAAGAGACTCTTAAAAGGAAAAGATATCTTTAGAGAAGATACAAAAGGAGGCCGGCCGCAGTGGCTCATGCCTGTAATCCCAGCACTTTGGGAGTCTGAGGCAGATGGGTCACTTGATGACAGGAGTTCGAGACCAGCCTAGCCAACATGGAGAAACGCTGTCTCTACTAAAAATACAAAAATTAGCCTGGCATGCTGGTGGGCACCTATAATCCCAGCTACTTGGGAGGCTAAGGTGGAGAATCACTTGAATTCGGGAGGCAGAGATTGCAGTGAGCTGAGATCACACCTCTGCACTCCAGCCTGGGTGACAGGGTGAGACTCTGTCTCAAAAACAAAAAAAAGAAGAAGACAGAAAAGGAATATGGAGCCAAGGAGGCTAAGAAGGTTCACAGACCGTGACAGGAACAGAGGAAACTGCTGATGGATCCCTGCCACACTTAAGCAGAACCGAGACAAGGGGAGTCAGATCTGTTAGATCTCTAGCCCCAGTGACTTGGGCACAAAAGTCATGAGAGCAGCAGAGACTCAAACCAGGAAAAGGGTGAAGAGACGGGATTTGGCAGCAGCCAAGGGGTCTGGGATAAGAGAGTCAGGAGCCAAGGAGCTGCAGGTTGATTGAGGGTGTTAGGAATTGGGAATCCAGAGACAGCAGAGCATGAGGAAGCCAGCAGGGCCGGGGCTTAGGTCCAAGCTCTCTCTCAGTACTTGAAGGAGCCACAACAGGCACTGCACACATGGGTGAGGCAGACAGGTGATGGGCGGGGCAGGCGGAGTGGGGTTAGGGGCTTAGTTTCCAATTAGGGTGGAGGAACCAGGTTAGCCACTGTGGCATTGAAGGTCCTATGTGAGAAGTGATCACAGCTAGTCCTGGAGTGAGAGTGGTGGCTGCAGCTGTGGTGAGAGCCCATGCCAGGTGCACCAGCGTGCAGTGGGGAGAGCAGATGTGACCGAGGTCACTGAGGATGTTGCGTTGGGACTTTTTAACTGACTGGTGTAAACAGCAAAGAATTGGAGGATGAGATTGAGACAAAGACAACCTTGGGGTTTTGGCCAGGCAGCTGGAAGAATGAGGACTTGAGCACATCACAGAGGAAATCTGGGAAGACGATCAGGGCAGAGGCAAGGTGAGGCAGCTGGCTTTAGGTAACTGACCTTTGAGGTGTTGGTTGGGTGTCATATAGGGAATATCCAGTAGGCAGTTGGAAGTCTAAGACTAGGGTTCTTGGAAGAGACATGGGCTTAAGATGGGGATTGGAGTCACTTGAGTGGAGGCAATGGTTGAAGCCTTGGGAGTAGATGAAGACACCCAACTGGGGAGTAGATGACAGATTCAAGAGGGAATTGTGTTGAGAGAAAGGATGTGAAACTAACAACTACCCATGGGGATGCTGGGTGACGTGGAATAGAAGGGGAGAGAGAGAGAAAGGAGAGTTCACAGAGGCAGAGGGAAAAGCGAGTGATGGAGCAAGAGGAGAAAGTGTGAGATCTTCCCAGAGGTCCAGAAAGATGGACTCCCAGGAAGGTCAGTGGATGTGATGACTAAGGTGTTTCCAAAGTCTTTGGAGATTGCTGGGTGAGTAAGTTCATGGCAGAGAATCAGGAGCCTGCAGGGGTACAACCCTGAATGAAAAGATGTGACCATGGAAGGAAGGAAGGAAGGAAGGAAGGAAGGAAGGAAGGAAGGAAGGAAGGAAGGAAGGAAGGAAGGAAGGAAGGGGAGTGTTCCCAGAGGACTCTGCAGGGTCAAAGGTTTTTCAAGATGGAGACCAGGGCAAGGTCTTCCAAGGTGGAAGACCAGATAGGTCAGTTGTTCAGAGGCAGGAGACTGAGGAAGGAGAGGATGGGCAGGCAAGACAGTGCAGCCAGAAAGGCTGGAGGATGGAGGTGGAGGTAAGAGGGGTTTGCTCTCTGCGGAATAATGGGGGTGGCATGGAGTACAATCCTCATCCTGGTGCAGAGGTGCCCTCAGAAATGAAAGCACACAGGCCCAACAGCTTTCAGCAGGCAGAGGGCTATGCGGGTGGGATTGCCTCTTCCCTGTCATTTTCTTTTCTCTCTTTCACTGTCTCTTCCTTTTCTTTCTCTCCTTTCCTTAACTGTATCTTCTCCAAATAGCTAGTTTTTTAAAAAAAATGGTCATTATTAGAGATGAGGCCATTATGTAAGGTGGGATTATCCTTAAAATTAACCTTTACATTGATTTATTCAACTAGTACCTTATTTTTAAAAACAGGCATATCAAACCCTTTGCGTTTTTCTCTCCAACAACAGAAACCCTAAACTACAGAATTATGTTGCTTTTTTTTCTGCATGTAGCTCTTGGTTGTTTTCTTCCTTTTGTGTGATGCCTGGTAATTTTATAAAGCATTCCCTTATTCATGCTGAAATGGTCATTAATAGGGTTGGTGAAATTGCATTTCTCCCCATTTCTGCACTCCTAAATTTGCATACACAAAGTTACGCATAGGCATACACAAGTTATCTAAATACAGGGTGGTATGTTAAAATATACTTTTGTGCATTCTGGACCTAAAGTGTTGGGTGACCTTCTCTTTGGATGTGGCATTTGGGGTGCATGATGGGATCTGCAGTCTGCTCAGAGGGGGTTCTGAGGGCTGCGGAGAAGCTGGTAGAGGATGTACCATTCATGTCATTAAAGCATGTTGGCCTACAGGAGGGCCATCTGCCCAGTGACCTGTGACGGAAGGTAAGTATGAGCCAGGAGGCCTTCTCCTGACCCACCCAGAGGGCCTTGGGTGCATCCACTGAAAAGCAAAAGACCAGGAGTAGGAGAGCCCACCTGCCCATACATTCTCCTCCCAGAGAAAGAACACTGCCCCCCACCAGCACCGAAGACCTTTTCCATCCAGCCCCCTGACTTCCAGAGGTCCTTATCTAAACTAGGAAAAGAAAGTGACCTCTCTCTTTTTCCTCTTGACTTGAAACATATGAGTCAAAATAAATCATCTACATTATTTTTTTTCTTCTTTCTTGGACATTTACAGAGCTCAGCCATCAGCCCCACTCCGGAAATTTCTTCAGAGACTCCTGGATAGTAAGTTGCCATTTTACTTTGTTTATGTTGCTTAATATGTTAAATGTCAGAAATGGGAAGAGAGAAGCTTATATTTTGGACCCAAAGTGTGTTTTGTTTGTATCAGCCTAGTGGCTCTGAATGATGTACAGTTAGGTGATAAGAAGTGATCTAATTGTATTCTTCAAATTATTTTCCTTCTGTTCTCGCCTCCTCTTCTAAATTAATTTTGTGATGATTTATTTTATCTTTCTTACACTTTCTCCCATTTTGGCATCTTTACCTTTAGAATGTGAGTTTATTTGCCTAAGTTTAGAATAAAAGTTCTTGCCTGGCATTGTGGCTTATGCCTGTAATCTCAGCACTTTGGGAGGCTAAGGCAGGAAGATCACTTGAGCCCAGGAGTTCAAGACCAGCCTGGGCAACATAGACCGTCTCTACCAAAAAAAAAAAGAAATTAGCGAGGTGAGCACCTAGAGTTCCAACTACTTGGAAGGCTGAGGCAGGAGGATCTCTTGAGCCCAGAGATTGAGGCTGCAGTGAGCTGAGATCACACCACTGCACTCCAGTCTGGGTGAAAGAACCAGACTCTGTCCCCAAAATAAATAAATAAATAAATAAATATAAATAAATACTCAGCCGGGAGCAGTGCCTCACGCCTGTAATCCCAGCACTTAGGGAGGCCGAGGTAGGTGGATCATGAAGTCAGTAGTTCAAGACCAGCCTGACCAACATGGTGAAACCTCATCTCTACTAAAAAATAAAAAGTAGCTGGGCTTGGTAGCCAGCACCTGTAATCCCAGCTACCCGGGAGGCTGAGGCAGGAGAATCCCTTGAACCCAGGAGGTGGAGGTTGCAATGAGCTGAGATCGCACCACTGCACTCCAGCCTGGGTGAAAGAGCAAGACTCCATCTTTGTTTTTGAGACGCCCTGCCATACACCATCTTTAAAAAAAAAAAAAAAAAGATGGAGGGAGGGATGAAGGGGTTGAGGGGAGGGTGGGGCCAAGAGGGGCTAATTTACCCAATTCTCACAGAGATGGGCATCTGTTACCCTCCATCAGTTCTTAGGACTCTGTCTGGATGATGCATGCACACCCCACTCCTTCCTGGGGTAATGACCAGCCTCTTCCCCCCACCAAACCATCCTGAATCCTATAGCAGATTGCCTTTCTCAGCACTTTGCCATGAAGCTGTTATCCCAGCTGAAAATGTTCAGTGCTACCCTCACCTCCTGTTCTATACGTGATAAATAGCAAACATTTTAGCTTGTATAGTTAGGCCCTCATGGAGCCTTCCTGTACCCAGACTCATGTTAGTACCTCAGTGGCCCTTCTGTTGCTGTATACCTGAGTTATACTCTTTTATTTTTATAATCGCTAGTGTATTATAAACTTCTCGAGGGCAAGGCCCAAGTCTTCACAGTGCCTGGTGCACCCAATGAATTTAGGAAAGGAGCTTGTTCTGGTAGGAGCTTTTCTTATTTTATCACCATCACATATGTGTCTTGTTCTTTGAAATAGGACAATGAGGGGAAACACACCTGTTACCTATTCTACTAAGGTTGAGTAAATCCACAATGAGCAGAGTTGCTGAGTGTATAAATTTTTTTGACAGATATTGTGGTCTCTGGGACATATCCTCCCTACGTTGCTGGAGAATGTACTTTAGAAGAAGAGTTTCATTTGAAAGTCAGCAGAGATTTGGGTATTTTGGAGGAAAAGTGGAAAAGTTTTAATAACTTTAATCTTTTTAAGGTAGTGATCAAAAGCTCTACATACATTATGTTAATTTTTTCTATAAATATATGTTTTTCATGATTGATATACCCAGGATCATAAGAAGAAATTAAGAAGATATATTAAGACAGCAGCTAGAAGAGGACTGCCTTAGGGGACAGTTCTCACCTCGGAGAGGAACTGTGTGAAGTCTCTTGCATCCACTGTGGGGTTGGTGATTAAGTCACTAATATGACAGGTGTCAGGGCTCAGGTGTAGCATCGGGACCCCTGCCCCCCACTCTGGCTCTGCAGCTCACTCCCTTTTAAAGAGCTTCCAGTTGGGCTGGGTCTTCAGCTTTAAAAATGACAATAAGTCACAGGTCCTCTAGGTCCTAGAGATGTGCCTTCAGAGGTGAAGCCCACCAGATGACCCTAGGCTACCTGCAGATAAAGGGTGTCATCAAGGCCACAGCTCCTAGCAAACTCTCCTTGGTCCCCCAGGCCACCTGTTTAGTCTCAGCTTGTCACTTTGGCAGCCCCAACTGCCTGTGTGAACCCTGCTGCCTGCTCTCCTCCATTCCCCGAAACTGCACAAGGCAGAAAGGGCTTCATGGGGTAGCTGGCCGAGTGAATTCCCTGGCTCTACTGGATCCAAGGCACTAAGCTCTGTACTCTAATAGGAATGTAGATATAGTCCCTTAATAGTTTGGGGACAAAACACACACACACACACAAATAAATTTAGTAAATGAAAAGGCAAAGTGGCAAATGAATGAAGTAGACTGTGATGGTTACAAGTGTTCAGGAGAAAAAGCAGCCACCACAGGCAGTCAGGATAAAGGAGCACAGGTATTGAATAGCGTCACTTTAACAATTTATCGGGCATTTACTATGTGGCAGGCCCTGTGCTTAGTATTTTATCTACCTTACCTCATTTCATCCTCTGAACATTCCAAGATGGGGCATTTTTTTTTTTCTTTTGAGACAGAGTTTTGATCTTGTTGCCCAGGCTGGAGTGCAGTGGCTCAGTCTCGGCTCACTGTAACCTCTGCCTCCCAGGTTCAAGTATTCTCCTGCCTCACCCTCCCAAGTAGCTGGATTACAGGCCTGCCACCATACCCAGCTAATTTTTGTATTTTTAGTAGAGACGGGGATTTGCCATATTGGCCAGGCTGGTCTCGAACTCCTGACCTCAGGTGGTCTGCCCCCTTCGGCCTCCCAAAGTGCTGGGATTACAGGTGTGAGCCACCACACCTGGCCAATCAGGCATAATTTTTAATCCCTGTTTTATAGATGAGGAAATAGGCACATCAAAGCAGTATAATGCCATAGTTCCACAGCAGGTACAGGGCAGAGCTGTATCCAGATTAGGAATAGTGAAGCTCTAGGCCAAGGAACTGGGGTTGGCAGTAAACTCATCTGCACCATACTGATTCAAAATTTGGTAATAAGTTAGCAGAAGACATACCAAGGTTTAATGATTTTGAGCTCTTAAAAAACAATTTAGACCTGGCACGGTGGCTCACATCTATAATCCCAGCACTTTGGGAGGCTGAGGTGGGCGGATCACTTGAGACCAGGAGTTCAAGACCAGTCTGGGCAACGTGGCAAAACTTCCTCCTTACAAAAAATATTGTAAAAATTAGCTGGGCTTGGTGGCACAGGCCTGTAGTTCCAGCTACTTGGGAGGCCGAGGTGGAGGATTGCTTGCCCGGGACGCAGAGGTTGCAGTGAGTCAAGATCGCACCACTGCACTCCAGCCTGGGTGACAGAGAGATACTCTGTCTAAAACACACACACACACACACACACGCACACACGCATACACACACACGCACACATGAAAAAAAACCCCATAGTTTAAGCAACTATTTATGATATTGGGTTAGCAGGATTGGAGGGTACTAATGTAAGATGATTAAAAGAGCAAATTGTTTTCAGACACTCTGAATGTGCATGAAGATATTCAATCTGTTAATTTACCAAGACTTCTTATTTATATCACTGAAAATAGGTCTTCAAAGCTTCTGTTTTTCAGCTCTCATGAAATATTTGGCAGGAATAAATGAATTTTTTCCTCCTGCTATCCTACCATTTGGGGATTCTTCAGTAATCGGGCTTGGTTTTCCCCCAGTTTATCCAAATGAGTAAGATTTTTTCATATCTGGAATTGGTGAGGAACCAGTCTAAGTGGGGCACCTGACACAAGGGAAAGCATATAGTAAATGTTTGCTCAATGAATGGATGCATCAGTAGATCTTAACTGAAATCCAACTTGGTTAGCACCGAGGCAAGCAGCTGGTGAATTGAATCTGGCCCCTTTCACCGGTTGGCCAGGAATGATGTGTAGGCAGAAACACTGGCAGGACTTGACCTTAACCCAAAGAATGAAGAAAGAGGAGTCACAGGTGGCCCAGGTTCATAATTTTGTGGCAACTGGAGAAGTGATGGCATTGTTTTAAGCCCATTTTAATATCTTGGACAGACTTCAGTTGAGAATTTTATTAATTAACGCTGATTACATATGATAATAGTAAAAGAACTGGGAACAGAGAGGAAGGAATTCACCCATAGTCCCAATATCCTAATGCAACTACACGTCCTTGCCTTCAATATATATACGTGTGTCTGTGTGTGTGTGTATGTATATATATATACATGTGTGTGTGTATGTGTATGTATATATATTTATAGTTACCATCAGAGTGTGTGTCCAGTTTTATACTTTATTTTCCTAGCATTTCAGATCTATAAATCAGTAGAGGGAACTGCTCATTATTTTCATTGCAGTGTTGCCTAACCAAAGAGCTTTACTCTATTTGACCAGCAGGTGGCACTCAAGAACAAGCTGTTCTTCCCTATATAGGAATGGTAGACTAGCGAACTCTTTCCTTTTAATCTGATTTGGAAACAAAACACAGATCATAACCTGAAGAACTATATGAAACAGTAAAGATTCGCCTGGACCTTACAAATGTGTCAGAAATCTGTATACATGTAGGCATTTAATTTTATAGAATCTTTTATTCCACTAATATTTATTAAACAACCAACCATACAAGGCACCAGCCATGCAAAGATTAAGAAGATAAACTTGCTGGCCTCAAGGGGTTCCAGGTGTAATAGGGGAGACCGATCTGTAAATAACCAGCATCCAGTGGGGTGCATGCAATGATGGGGCCCAGGAGGGAGGAGTGAGCACTTATTGTTTTGTGGAGAAAGAAAGGTTAAGCTTTACAGAGGAGCCGCAAATAAAATGTGAATAACAATAACATTATAATTTTTTTCATGCAGTACAAAAGGCTATAAAATGAAACTTTTAGAGAATTATCTAGACTCCCTCCTGCAAAGCTACAGTTAACAACAGTTAGGTTTTTTTCTTCTTCTTGAAATAACCAAATGATTTTGAATGGTGAATGTAAGCTTCATGAAGCTGGAACTTTTTGTCTGTTCTGTTGCCTGTTGAATCTCCACCTAGGAGAGTGACACTTAGTAGATGCTCAGTAAATATTTGTTGACTGAATAAATGAGCAGTAGAATGACATGATGAGATCTTTTCTAGACGGAGATGACTGGAGGGCGTCAGGGCTGGAGACTGGGGGAGCAATGTGTGTTTGTGGCACCGTTGTAGGTAAACGATGATAAGGCAGGAGGTGGACAGTGAAGGGATTAATGTGAGCTGTGTCAAGGACAGGGAAGAAGCAGGGCTTGGTGACTGATTAGGCTTGAGGAGCAAGGACAGCGGGAAGGAGATCGATTTCCTAAGCCTTCTGGGTCAGGTGATGGGAAATGGTTTGGGACATGTTGAGTTTAAGATGCTCAGGGAACATCCAGGTGATGTCTAGAAGGTGGTTGAATGTATGTGTCTGGAGCTCAAAAGAAAGGTCTGTGTACATAACAGATTTGCAGGTGGATTTCTTGTACAATCTCCCCATGCCTATTGGTTTTGCAAGTGAAAGAAATTGAGACAAAGAGAAACAGACTGTTTGCAAGTTTTTAAACGAGAGTGGGTTTGCCTCCACTGATCCACATTCCTAGCTGGAGTCAGGCAGGAATCCCAGTCTCCAGGACTCTGTCCACAGCCTCCAGAGCCTGCCCATTAGCACAATTGGCCCATCACTTCTCTAGTGCTAATGGCCACAGTTGGCCCTAGGATGATTGCTCTGTTCTCTCACTTTATTCTTCCAGTGAGTGTGTTTTTGTTGAATCCCCCCGAAACTCAGCAGCCGGCTCTGCATCTCAGCCAGAGGTTGAATTATCTGTGCTAGCTCTTCCTGAACCAAAATCTGGCTTAATCAAGGCTGCTCAGAGCTGAGCTTCTGAACTTAACTTGTTTTGTTAAGTACTCAGCTGCTTTGCCTGATTGGGCCTTTCTCAACCAGCTGAGGGGATAAGGCTGCTTCTCTTATCCTCTCTGATACACTTGGACAGAGCAAGTACTCTGTGACCTTGGGCAAATGCCTTTGACACTCTGGTCCTCAGTTTCCCCTTTTGTACAGTGAAACAGATGGTCTCTCTTCAACATTAGAAGAGCTGATGGATATGATATACTTAAAAACATTGTTGTGGCTGTGCGCAGTGGCTCACGCCTGTAATGCCAGCACTTTGGGAGGCCAAGGCAGGCAGATCACAAGGTCAAGAGTTCAAGACCATCCTGGCCAACATACTGAAACCCTATGTCTACCAAAAATACAAAAAATAAATAATAAAATAAAATAAAAAAGCCGTGTATGGTGGCAGGCTGTAGTCTCAGCTACTTGGGAGGCAGAGGCAGGAGAATTACTTGAACCGAGGAGGCAGAGGTTGCAGTGAGCTGAGATCATGACATTGCACTCCAGCCTGGGCCAACACAGCATTGCTGTAGAGCTCTTAGGTGTTGTTTTTAAACAAGGAGTGCCTCGGTTTCAAAATGTTACACATCTGGAAAAAGCATGTTTTCTTAACTTTGGTATCAGAAAAAAAAACAATTGGCTGTGGCAAATCCATTCTGAGAGGTTTCCTGAGTGCTGGTTTATCATTCTGGAAAAAATGGTGATAATGGGTGGAATAAAGCCAGAGAGTGAGGTGGCTGAGGTGTGGGGGTGGGATGAAATCTGACCGTTGGTGAGGTAGAGCAGAGGTGTGAGGTCAGGCAGCCAGTTATGGCTGAGAGTCATGAGAGAACAAAGTTATTAGGAACTCAGAAGATGGCTTAGAAGTTCTGGCCAGGCCAGGTGCGGTGGCTCACTCCTGTAATCCCAGCACTTTAGGAGGCTGAGATGGGCGGATCACCTGAGGTCAGGAGAGCGAGACCAGCCTGACCAACTGGTGAAACTCTCTACTAAAAATACAAAAATTAGCCAGGCATGGTGGTGCATGCCTGTAGTCCCAGCTGTTCAGGAGACTGAGGCAGGAGAATCGCTTGAACCTGGGAGGTAGAGGTTGCAAGAAGCCAAGATGGCACCACTGCACTCCAGCCTGGACAACAGAGTGAGGCTCTCTCAGAAAAAAAAAAAAAAAAAAAAAAAAGTTCTGGCCAAAGCTGAGGCAATTCAAAGGATAGCAGGGGCAGCAGAATGGAAGCTGCTGTCAGTCACTCTGTTAAAAGAAAAACTTCAGACAAATTAAATTTAGCAGATTTATTTAAGACATAGAAGGATTCATGTTTAGGTAGCCTTCAGAACCAAGAGCGGTTCAGACAGCTTCACCCGGCAACATGGGTAGGCAGCATTTATAAACAGAAAAAGGCAGTGAGTACAGCTACAACTTGATTGGTTGCACTTCATAGTTGCCTGTTTGGGCATTTATATAGACATGGGCTGATAAATTGGCAGCCTGGGATTGACTGAAGCTTGGCTGCTGTAATTGGCTGAGACTCAGCTACTTGTTATAAGAATATGCTCTTAGATTGCAGTTTTTTAACATACTAAGTTAGGTTGCAGAAGAACAGGAATTTGAAGTATGGAGGCAGCCTCAAGCCCAATTTAGTTTACCACTCTCCAAGGCTGAGGGAGGTGTGGTAGCCCCAAACCAAGGTGGGCAGGGCTTCAGAGACCATACCTTCCCAAAAGAGACCTCAGTCACCACCGCGTTGGTCAGCAACGATATAGAACATCTACACATGGATGTTTTTGCTGTTGGGGTTATACAAAAAAGAGGAAACATAACAGTAAACTGAAGGGCAAATCAGAAGATGCAACCAAAGGAAAGAGAGTGGACAGTGAATAGGAAATTTGGAAAAGGGGCAGATTTATTTTTAATTAGGAAATTCAAAATTAAAGCCAGTTTAGATCAGCTCACATTTATTTAAATTGGCATATGGTGTCACAGCCTTGCAAGCTACCCTCAGGTTCTTCCATCTCCTTTAAGTAAAGAGGGAAAGCATTTGATCCCCATACCCAGGCCAGAGTGAATGAAGGAGGGCCCTGGGGGAGCTCTGACCCCCACCCCCGCAGTCACCTGAAATAGGGTACATAAAGCCCTTAGCCTCAGGTGGCACAAGGTGCGGCTCAGTAAGTGGCAGCTCCTGTGAGGGGATTACGAGTGCCAGAAGCAATAGTATTGCTCAGGGGACTTTATTATTCTAAGGTGGAGATGTCATGGTATTCTGCCAGAGTCCCCACCCCTTTTCCATTTCTGACTCCTGGGCTCTGGTGCTGCTTGTCTTAAGGGTGTATTCGTGGTGAGTAACGCTCAGCAGTGGTGGCATATAGAGAGCTGGAGCATCTCTGAGCTCCCTCTGGTTCCTGTGGTGTGCAAGCCGCTGCCTTCTCAGTTGCAGGGAAGTGTTCTATCTGATAATAAAACAGCAGCTGAAGGTCGGGCACGGTGGCTCATGCCTGTAATCCCAGCACTGTTGGAGGGCAAGGTGGGAAGATCACTTGAGGCCAGGAGTTGAAGACCAGCCTGGGCAACATAGCAAGACCCCATCTCTACAAATAAATAAATAAACAAACAGTAAAATAAAACAGGAGCTGAGAGAGAATACTAGAATACTATCTGTGTGGTGCTCAATGGCCTGGTTCAAGTTCCAACCCTGCCATTCTGCTAACCTGCCTGCTTTGACAAGTTACTAAATCTCTCAGTGCCTCGTTTCCTCATCTGAAAAATAGCAGAAGTAGGATGGTTAGGATTGAAGCGAGAATGATCAATAGGCACAGTGCCTGCCACATAGGATGCCTCACCAAGAGGTGTGTAGAGTTGTTTTTGCTGTCATTATTGGTGACCATGGGGGCTCAGAGGCTGCAATTCTGCACAGAAAGAAAGGCCAGCTTCCCAGAATGTAAAAGCATTGCATTATTGATCATTGCTGGATGAGTAGAGGGAAATACAGCTGGACAGATGTGTGATCAAGCAGTCATAGTTCATGGCCCCCGTAGAAGCTAGGTAGGGGCAATACGGGTGTTCACTTTGTAATTCTTTAAGCTGTTCTATTGTATTAGATGATATTCACAATGAAACAGAGGGATGAAGGAATTCCACCTAGTAATGGGTCTTCAGAGCTGAAAAATCTATTTTGATACCAGTAAACTGAGTTCAGTAGGAATAAAAGCAGCCCGGCAGAAGCCTATGTGCTTCTGCAGGACAGGAGTCATTCACTTAACTGAGGGGTGTGTGTGTGTGTGTGTGTGTGTGTGTGTGTGTGTGTGTGGTGTGTGCACTCTTGTCTGTGCATGTACGTGTCTGTGTTTGCGTGTGTGTATGTGTGTCAATGACAGTATGTGAATGGCAGGCATAGAAAAGTGGGATTAGGAGAAGGGAGGGACTCAGTGAGTAAGTACTCTTAATTTTTTTTTCTGTGCCTCGCCTCATTCCAAAGGAATCTGTGGTAACTTGCAGAAATACCTAGATTTTAATAAGATAAAAAAATAAATGGAGGCTACGGATGAGCAATTGTTTATGCTCATACTATATGTCATAATGTTCTGAACACAGGCTTTGAAAGAAGTGAGTGCAAATTTGGCTGTGATACTAAGAGCCCATAGAATCCCAGGTTCCAATTTCACTTGGTCACTGATTTTCCTGGAGACCCAAGACAGTTGGGCCTCCCCCTTTCATTGCTGATTTTAATATTCCAAAGTGCTTATGAAGAATAACCCAGAAAAATAATCCAGGTAGTAGACTTGAAGTAGCTGACACTGGCTGGCTACATGACGGAGGCACCACCCATGTCCTTGACTGCACCGCCGTGCGTGTAGCCATTGGGTCCTCCTGCCATCCTGCTATGTGTAGTCCTCCTTCTGTCTTCCCCATCCTTCCTCCAACCCTTCTTCCCCAGGCAGCGTTCGATAGAATTTTTCTTTTAAAGCCCAAATGCAGATATCTCAATTAGAGAACTTTGCTGTTTGAGCAAGATTCCTGAGCATTCAGACCTCCATGGGCCTGTCTGTAGAAATGTGTGTTTAAATAAGAGCACTCTTTAGAAAGGACAGTGCTTGATTAGGATGCCAGGAGGTATATTTCTTGTCCTCAGCAGGTAATGTGCTGTTTGAAAAATGTCAAAAGCACTAACTCCTATTCTTACCTCCGTTTTTCCCCTTTTCTCTCTTTCTTTCAAAACTACCTATTCATAGCATATATTCTTCCAACTTCCATGCAGTGAAGAGGGAATCAGACGGGGCTCCTGGGGATCTCACTAGCTTGGAGAATGAGAGACAAATTTACAAAAGTGTCTTGGAAGGTGGCGACATCCCTCTTCAGGGCCTGAGTGGGCTCAAGCGACCATCCAGCTCGGCTTCCACAAAAGGTAATAAACTGGGTGAAGCCTGCAGGCCTCCATCTCCCATCCACCTCCATCCACTGAGCGTCAGCCGTGGTGAACCTCCAGCAATGGGGATGAGTCCCGCCTCATTCAGACCCACATCCAGGCCTTGGAGCCCTCGTAAATTCCCTTCCCTATTTTCTTACCGGCCATTTTTCTTTCTGGTTTTAATAGTTTCCCTTTCTTTGACCCCCCAACCTTGCTCTCCTTGAAGATTTCTCTCTCTCTCTCATCCTAATTACCTTTTCTTAGAAATTGGCTGAGCTTAAGCCATTCCTAACTCTAGCAGAGTAGCCATTTTTGTTGTTGCATCCTTGCACCTGCTTTGCAGCACAGATTATTTTGCTTCCAGACATCGACTGGGAATTTTTTAAAAGCCCTTATGACCAATGAGCATGTTACCTCTCCTTTTTCTTTTTAGCAGCTTTCAGCTTTAACCTAATGGGTCTATTTATTTTATTCTGCATGCTTACCAGTGGATCGTAAAGGTGGGAATGCTCACATGATTTCTTCATCTTCAGTCCATAGCCGAACGTTTAACACTAGCAATGCGTTAGGCCCTGTGTGTAAGCAAAAGAAGCCCCTGTCAGCTGCGAAAGCCTGCATTTCGGAAATCCTTCCTTCCAAATTCAAACCCAGGCTCTCTGCTCCCAGTGCTCTTTTGCAGGAACGGAAGAGTATCCTCTTGCCCTCAGAGAAGGCTCAAAGCTGTGAGAACCTTTGTGTTTCCGGTTCTTTAAATGATTCCAAAAGAGACCTCCCCCTCCAAGTGGGAGGGAGCATTGAGAACCTGCTCATGCGCTCCCGACGGGATTATGACAGCAAGTCGAGCAGCACCATGAGCCTCCAGGAGTATGGCACCAGCGGCAGGAGGCCCTGCCCTCTCTCAAGAAAGGCTGGGGTGCAGTTCACCATGCTCTACCGGGACATGCACCAGATCAACCGAGCCGGCCTCTTCCTGGGCTCCATCTCCTCCTCCTCGAGTGTGCGGGATCTTGCCTCCCACTTTGAAAAGAGTGGCCTGGCATTGTCCAGGGGTGAGCTGGGCCCCAGCCAGGAGGGCTCAGAACACATTCCCAAGCACACCGTCTCTTCCCGCATCACGGCTTTTGAGCAGTTGATTCAGCGGTCCCGTTCCATGCCATCCCTGGACCTGTCTGGCAGGCTGAGCAAGTCTCCCACACCTGTGCTGTCCCGGGGAAGCCTGACTTCAGCCCGCTCGGCCGAGTCCCTCCTTGAGTCAACCAAGCTCCGTCCCAAGGAGATGGATGGGATGAACTCCAGTGGGGTCTATGCCTCCCCAACATGTAGCAATATGGCACACCATGCCTTCGGCTTCAGGGGCCTTGTGCCTTCTGAGCCCCTCTCCACCTGCTCTGATGACCTGGACCGCTGTTCAAATATCTCCACCGACAGCAGAGAAGGCAGTGGCAGCAGTGTTCATGGAGATTTCCCCAAACATCGCCTCAATAAGTGCAAGGGCACCTGCCCGGCCTCATACACCCGTTTCACCACCATCCGGAAGCACGAGCAGCAGCAGACCTCTAGACAGTCCGAGTGGCGCCTGGATTCCAGAGGAGACAAGAGCACCCTCCTCAGGAACATCTACCTAATGAGCCCCCTTCCTTTCCGGCTGAAAAAGCCCCTCCAGCACCACCCCAGACAACCTTCCCCCGGTGACTCCTCAGGCCTGCTGGTGGCCCAGAAGTCAGACCTCCCCAGTCAGCCCCATCAGGACCAGCCCCCTTCTGGGGGGAAGCCCGTGGTTCCCACACGCCTGTCTTCCCGACACACCATGGCCAGGCTTAGCCGCAGCTCAGAGCCCTCTCAGGAGAGACCTGCGGCCCTGGAGGACTACCCAAGGGCCATTAATAATGGAAACTCCGTGCCATACTCAGACCACAGGCTGGACAGGAACAACAACCCTCAAAGTGAACTGGCACCGTCCCGTGGAGGTGGCATTTTGTGTGTTTGCCTACTCTCACCTCCCCGTCCTCCACTTTGCTTGCATTACCCTTCCTCCTCTGTGCTCTTGGTGCTCCTTTTCTGGTCTGTCCTTTGTTTTCTGTTTGTTTTGCTTGGCAATTAATCATGGCTCGTAGTGGCTGCACTTCTTTAAAAACAAAACCCCCATGTCATTTAAACTAACCACCAAACTGTGTTTCGAAAGAAAAATTGGCCGTTTAGCTCAACTGAGAAATGTGTTCATTTGAACTCTCGAATCCCTTGCTGTTTGCACCAGTTTCCAGTGTACCCCATGGTTTTTTGAGAGGCAGCCTCTCTCAGTGGCCCTATATGTGTGTGTGTGACTTGTCCCTATAAGGTCCTGCACGCCTCTTTGTAGGGACACTTTACAAAGAAAGTCCTCTCATTTTGCTCACCTTTTGCCTTCTGAGTAGTTCTCTTTGCATTATACTAGTTCACAAATAAATCCAAAAAGTGGTGGGGGGGGGTGGAATTTGGTTTTGTTTTTCTGTCAGAATTTGACCACTGATCATTAATCAACAATAACTATAAAATTTTGATATTTATAATAGATGAAAGGTGAACTCTCTTCCCAAGTTGGTTTCCAGCTAAATCTTTGCCTGTTTTAACTCTACTTTGTTGTTTTAAAGATTCAGAATCGCCAAGACATTTTATACCAGCTGATTACTTGGAATCCACAGAAGAATTTATTCGAAGACGTCATGATGATAAGGAGGTAAATCCCACCTTTTAAATCTCTTAGCTTTTGCTTGGAAAAATGTATGAAGAAAGTAAGAGCAATTGGAAGCAAAAATTGAGGCTTTCACAAGTGATTTTCTTATATGACCTAGCAGTCACTCCTCTTTTAGTCGGCTTTTCCAAAACGTAGGACTGATTTCCCCACAGGCACCAGGTTATAAATGCCAGGTCCAGCCAGCACTGCTGCATGGGAGATACAGAAAGACGTTGTCCACTGCTGCACTTAATGCCTTGTGAGCTAGTTTGCTCTTTCATCCCCCTCAGCCCCACCCTTGGTAGTCTCCAAGGAGATCCGCCCACATTATTTCTCCAATACTGCCCACCCCTCTGTTGGCACAAAGCTTTGTTCAAATTGAGAAGGATGCAATAGGAGAAAGAGGAAAACGAAAAATAGTAATGACCTTGATACATTTTATAAAACAATTTAAGGAAGTTGCCTATAACTGTGTTGCCTTCAACTCAGAAGAAGGCAGATACACCAAGAAATGCTGGCAAACCCCAGCCAAGAACTTCAAAATGTGGATATTTTCTTGTAACTACTGAAATGCCTGTCCTGACATGGGGTGACTGGCAGGGCCTGGGAAAGAGTCCCTTTTCTTGGGGATTTGGGAAGAGGTAGTTCTTTGCATCAGCCAAATGGGAAAAATCACAAGTTTCTACTGGAATAAATCGTTGTGATGATGTATGCTTTCTGGGCTTCACATCCCCAAGAAAAAGAGTCCTATAGATTAAACAAGCTTCCATGCCCATATTCCTGAAATGAATTAAGAGATGGAAAACTCACCTTGACCTGGTAGCAGTACGGGAGGGTGTGCACGTGTGCACCATTCTGTCCCATTCACGTTCAAGCCTGAGGCCCTTTTTCTCTGTTGTTTTGTCTTGTTGAGTAGTTCCAGAGTTTAGGTGGCATTTCCTGAAGGATTTAGGGTAAGGCTGACTTGGGGACAAGTGGGATGATGATAATTATTGCCTCCAGATGGTGAAACAAAAGACAAAAATGAAACTACCATGGCCAGCGTGGTGGCTCACGCTTGTAATACCAGCACTTTGGGAGGCCGAGGTGGGTGGATCATGAGGTCAGGAGTTTGAGACCAGCCTGGCCAACATAGTGAAACCCTGTCTCTACTAAAAAATACAAAAAATTAGTCAGGTGGGGTGGCGGGTGCCTGTAATCCTAGCTACTCGGGAGGCCAAGGCAGAAGAATCGCATGAACCCAGGAGGTGGAGGTTGCAGCGAGCCAAGATCACGCCATTGCACTCCAGCCCGGGCAACAGTGCAAGACTCTGTCTCAAAAAAAAAAAAAAAAGAAAAAAAAGAAACCACCATACCTTTCCCTATCTCTGGGCACAATTGAACAGTATTCAGTAAGAAACTTGCACCTGTCCATGGAAAGAGACAAGAGGAAGCATTTGAGGTACAGTTATTACTTGTAGTAACTTACTCATGATGAGTGTCCATCAGGCCACAGAGCAGATTCATTTCTATAGCTCTTTGTTAACTATTTCCTGCCACAAGATACAAGATTCCCAAGGCCTGGGCTGCTATGATGAAGGAAGATGTAATTCCATTTTGGTAATTTAAGCCCTAGTCTCTGACCTAGAAGGTTTTATGGGACGGACAATCCTTGCCTATCACGTGGGTGGAATAGTTTATCTAGAGTTTAGCAGTTGATATATTAGAAGTTACATAAGAAGATGAGCCGTTGTCTCCTGAATAACATTGGCTCATAGATCCTTAAAAGTTTTGTGTCTTTATCCATGGTTTTTGACTTATGTAGTTAAACTACAGAGTTGAGGGACTTACTAAGGTCAGATTCAAGTACTGGATTGGGAGCTTTGCCCCATTTGATGTCCACTTCCATTGATTATGTTTAACTCCAGCCAGAACACAAGGGATTGAGTAAGAACTGTGGCAGTCTCAAGCATCACTCCATTCCCGTGGCTACAGAAACAGCTCACACTTCCCAGCTCATGGGGTGTCAGTCAGGCCCTTCCCATCACAAAATGCTTTATCACTAACATGGATAATAACAGAATTTCAGAAAATGAGAACATGTCAGTCTTGGCAGGGACATTAGTGGTCATGTAGCCAAGCCCTTATTTAGTCCAGGCAAGGACCACAACAAGGTGGTAGCTTGCACAGGGCTGCATAGTAAGTTAACCTATACCCATAGCAGAGCTAGAAACCAGGGCTCCAGATGCCTGGCCAGTACTCTTTCTATGGCACTGGGCTTTGCAAAGGACTTTCTCATGTCTTTTCTCATTTAATCTTTACAACTTACTTGGGTACTGGAACTCCCGCAGCCATTTGATGAGTTGTCACTTTGTCATTTGTAGACCCTGGAGAAAAATTGAGCCCAGCATCCTTTGGGGCTGCATGTCATGAGGCATGTAATTGTCTGCTGGAAGAAGACTGCTGTTTTCCAATGCTAAGAATTATCAGTTCTAATTCATGCTTTCCTATAAGGAAAGTTAATCAGAGGAAAGTAAGATTGTTATGTATCAGAAAACACATTAAAATTCTGTTCCATGGGGTCATTTTAATAGGCATTCAGGATATTTGGTAAAAAGCAACATTGTTTGATTTTTCAAAGAAGCTTTTAAAAATAGAAATAGTTTGCTTTTTCCTTACTCTAGGAGAGAATATTTCTTCTAACCCCAGATTCCATTATTCTTAGGGTTTTTTAATCTTTATATTCTCTGTCATTCCCTTTAACTCAGCTTCATTTCAAATCATTTAGTAAGAAAGCAACTGATGCTCTCTGTCAGCCACATAATTAGCCTTTGGTGCATATCCTAAGGCCTTCTAAAAATTGTGCCTAGGAGAAGAGTTGGCTGGCCTAGAAGGGAC
Source organism: Cacajao melanocephalus (assembly GCA_963573385.1). Classification (NCBI taxonomy): domain Eukaryota; kingdom Metazoa; phylum Chordata; class Mammalia; order Primates; family Pitheciidae; genus Cacajao; species Cacajao melanocephalus. The sequence continues at coordinate 106,194 of CAUYLG010033992.1, forward strand.
ATCATCTTCCAAAATGAGCTGCTCCACTCTGTCAAGAGCATATTAGAGTAATAGATGCAGGAAGTGCAAAAATGACCTGGTGCCATAGACTTCACTAGCAAAAGCCTATAGCAGGTTTAATAGGCCTGAGATGGGCAGGAGGAATTGGCCAGCCCTGGTCCTGCCAGGGGGAATATGCTGTGGGAATATATCCCTGCCTAAACAGGGTAGAGATGGTACTTCCAGCCTCTCGCTGTCAGCCCAGCATGCTTGGGAATGCCCTGGATGTGCCCCTGGGCTCACCTGGCCTTTGCTCCCAGGAGCAGGTGGCTTTGGGCTGAGCTGGGGGGTAGGTAGTTTGCCGGGGAGTGTAATCATATGGAATCATCCTTCCCCTATCCCGGCTTTCCCGGTGAAGAGCTGCCTCCTTTCCACAGTGCACGGAGGGTGGTTACGATGGGAGCGTAGTACTTGTGGCTTTGAAGCCCCTCTGACAGCTGACCCTTAACGCCTCTGCCCTGTTCACCCAGCACCTTCTTCCCTAATGACTTTTGTTGGTAGTTTTCTAATATGCTGGACCAGACAATTCACTGCCCATTTTATGCAATTTTATGGCAGAAACTTTTAGCGGACCAGAGACGACTTAAGCGCGAGCAAGAAGAGGCTGATATTGCAGCTCGACGCCACACGGGCGTCATTCCGACGCATCATCAGTTTATCACTAATGAGCGCTTTGGGGACCTCCTCAATATAGACGATACCGCAAAAAGGAAATCTGGGTCAGAGGTCTGTTTTGGTCACCTCAATCTGCTGCTTGACCCAAAGCAATATTTGCCTATTTGCCTCCCCTCAGCATTGCCCTCTGAAGGCCAATGTAGTTCCCCAAACAGCATCTGTCATCCTGGCTTCCCTTAGGCTTGCTTTGGCTTCTTGTGGCTGGTAAATAGACATGACCCCATTATGTCCTGTGCTCTGTATGTTCAAGCATGCCTGGCTGGGGGACTGGGGTCTGCTGGCACACGCCCCTACTGCATGCCTTAGAGCATCGGCTGCCTTCATGAGTCCAGCCCTCCACATCCTGCATTTTATCATGCTACTGTGTTGCCTGTGCGTTCTGTTTAGAAACCTCATACCTGAGTCCATATGCATTGGTAGCTATGATGTGGACAGCTACACAATTCTTCTTTGAGGAGATGGTTAATAAAACTTTACAAAAGTTAGCTTAATAATACTTTATGCCGTTTACAAAGGCCTCCAAATTTCGTGACATTCATATTGAACTAGAGAACAATACTGCTGCTCACATGTAGGTGGATGAATTGTGTGTTCAGTAGTGCTGCAGTAGTGTGCCTCACTGAAGAATTTTGAAGCCCGAAGACTTTCTTAGTTAGGAGAAACCCACAGAGGGTAAGAGAGTTCTCCAAGGGACGTTTCATTTGTTCTTTTAGTTTTGACATTTCCAAGACTAGATTATGAAAGCTTAATATTATAAAGTAAAAAGAAGAACAAACTTTGAAGTGATTTTTATCCAGGTCTTGGCATCCTGCACAAAGGTCAACATGTCGAAATTCTCATGCTAGCCAAATGCTGCATCTTGTGTAAGAGTTTATGTTTTGCCATGTAACCCTTAAGTAACCCCACTGAAGATGATCTCCTTTTAGGGAAAACGTGTCTGTCTGGGATTTAGGGTGGGAGGTAGGGGAATGGGGGAGTAACACCCAAAGTATGTACAGTTTTATAAACTTTCAATGCAGCAGATTAATATTTATGTTTCTATCTTTTGAGTAACAGGAGCACCATTGGCTATTCATCTTTTTTTTTTCTTTTAAAGAAATACAACTGGGCATAGTGGCTCACACCTGTAATCCCAGTGCTTTGGGAAGTCAAGGTGGAAGATTTGCTTGAGCCCAGGAGTTCAAGACCAGCTTGGGCAACATAGTGAGACCCCCATCTCTAATTAATTAATCAGATAGGTTGGTAGATAGCTCTACGTGGTGGCACACACCTGTAGTCCCAACTACTTGGGAGGCTGAGGCAGGAGGGTCGCTGGAGCCTGGGAGGTCAAAGCTGCAGAGTCATGATCATGCCGCTACACTCCAGCCTGAGCAAGGGTGAGACCCTGTCTCAAAAAAAAAAACAGAAGGTGTCGGGGAAGAAGAGATAGTGAAAAGAGGGAACCAAATTAAAATAAAGCTAGCGAGGTTTAGTGGCTCAAGTCTATAATCCCAGCATACTGAGAGGCCAAGCCAGGAGGATCATTCATGGCCAGGAGTTTGAAACTAGCCTATGTACCAAAGGAAGACCTCGTCTTTACAAAAGAAAAAAAAATTGAAAAACTGAAAAATTAGCCAGGCTTAGTGGCACATGCCTATAGTCGTAGCTACTTGGGAGGCTGAGGTGGGAGGATCACTTGACCCCAAAGTTCAAGGTTGAATTATGAACACACCACTCCAGCTGTGTGGCAGAGTGAGACCCTGTCTCAAATTTAAAGAAACTGAACCTATCTCAAATTTAAAAGAAAAAAGAAAGCTGGGGAGGAGAAGGAGACTCTAAAGTGGTGGAGAAAAAGAAAATCTATCAAGGAAGAAGCAAAAGTTAGCAAGTGTTAATTGCAAGGAAAAGATAGCCCTTGAGCCCTCAACATTCCACCTCCTCCTCAAAACGGCCCTTCTCAGAAGGCTCTGGGCATGGTTTGTCCTCACTCACAGTCCTACCTGCTTGTAAGTAGAAGAAGATGGAAACAGGTAAAGGCTCTAGGGCTCCACACTTACACATGTAGATGATATATGCAAACAAAAATATACCATGAGTGGAATAACCATGGACAGAGGCAGGCAAACTCTACCAGTAAGCCTGCCTCCCTTGTAGAGCAATGTTTCTTAAACTCTGACAAGTGCGTTAGCATCCCCTGGAAGCCTTGGTAAAATACAGAGCCTGGGTCCTATCTGCAAAGTTTCTGATTCTGCAGTGGGGCCTGAAACTTTGCATTTGTAACAGTTTTCCAGGTGATATTGATGATACCAGTTTAGGGACCACATTGTGAGAATTACAGCCCTAGAAGTTGACTGATGGACTTGAAAAAGTAAAGGCCAACACATCCCAGGTGCACCCCACTGTGTCAGTGCACTTCAGTCCCATTCAATAGAACTTGGGTGACCACTGGTTCTGTGTAAGACCCTGTGGGAGGCAGAAAGAACTCAGTCTCTATGCCCTTGGGGAGCTGATAGTAGAAGAGAGAGACTGTGTTTTCATCACAACATGCTGCTTTCTTATACCTGAGTCCATATGCATTGGTAGCACTTACTACAGTTACTAAAGTACAGTTATCTCTCCCCTGTAGTAGGTAACACAATACTGAGAAAGCTAGAGGAGGGAAAGATGGATTCGGTCTTGGGGAGCTATAGGGAGATAAAGAGAGAGAGGATGCTACTTTTTATAACCATCAGTGACTCTCATACATGTCTCAAGAGTTCAATAGAATCAGTGAACATTATGGAACCTTTAATGAAAAAAAATCTTACCACCACCCCTTATTAACCTAAGTCTATTTATGAATTAATCATAAATTATACACCTATATAATTATATTAATTTAATTGATACGAGCTATCGTTTTGACAGAACTCAGTTACCAAAGTGTGAATATGGTGCTGCTTTAGTATAAGTTTTTTAAAGTTCACACAGCTCTACAGCTGGGTGGCAGGAGGTAACCTACTTCCTTGTATTTTTCTGTTGGAATCACTGTGAAATTCTTACCCTTGTAATTTTGGTCATTTGGTTTTCTCTTGTGAACTTGTCATTTATCATTAACCCCACATCCATTCTTTTCTTGTTCACCTGTGAAATTATGCTCTTTGGTTACAGACACAAACACAGGTATTGAAATTGTGTGGCTTTAACTTGATTATAAGGTGATCATTCACTTGGCCCCAATATGTATGGTATAGATAGGTAGATAGATGAAAACATTGTGAAAATGCAAACTTTAAAAATACCTGTGGAAGGCTAGGCACAGTGGCTCACGCCTGTAATCCCAACACTTTGGGAGGCCAAGACAAGAGGACCGCTTGAACCCAGGAACCTGAGACCACCCTGGGCAACATAGTGGGACACTATCTGTACAAAAATTATCCAGGCATGGTGGTGCGTGGCAGTAGTCCTAGCTACTCGGGAGGCTGAGGTGGGAGGATCACCAGAACCTAGGAAGTAAAGACTGCAGTGAGCCATGATTGTACCACTGCCCTCCAGCCTAGGCAACAGGGTGAGACCCTGTCTCAGAAAAAAGAAAGGCACAGTGGCTCACGCCTGTAATCCCAGGACTGTGGGAGGCTGAGGCGGGTGGATCACTTGAGGCCAGGAGTTAGAGACCAGCCTGGCCAACATGGTGAAACCCTGTCTCTACTGAGAAATACAAAAATTAGCGAGGGGTGGTGGCGTATACCTGTATTCCCAGCTACTCAGGAGACTGAGGCAGGAGAATCGCTTGAACCTGGGAGGCAGAGGTTGCAGTGAGCTGAGATCACGCCACTGCACTCCAGCCTGGCGACAGAGTAAGACCCTGTCTCAAAAAAAAAGGAAATTCCAGAGAGAGGAGAGGGTAGGAGGCGGTTCAGCTGAGGTGTAGCAAATAGATTTGACTAGAACAGGAATAGTGTAGTAGAGATAAAGGCAATTCGGTAAGAGTAGGGAGAAACCACCCAAAGGCCTTCACCTATGGCAGGAGTTGAGATTTGAACTAAGAGAAGGTTGAGAGCAGCAGCCAACTTCAAAGCAATGAAGAGATGTGAGGAAGAACGTTAGGAATGTTACTTGTGCTCCTGGGTGATAGATTAGAGTGAAAAGAATGTGAAATCAAAGGAAGCTTTGTGCCACTGGGTACTAGACGTCAGCTTCGAGCGACAGGGTTGTGGAGATATGGAGGTATGGAGGGAGGTCCCTCTAGACTTAACAACAGACTTGACCAGGAAGCGGAGAAGGGGCAGAGGCTGACTCAGACCTGGGCATCTGGGAAGACAGGGCTACCCAGCAGGGTTGGAAGTCTTGTCAGGAGTCACTGGAGCTCAGGGGCCACTTTATCTGGCTTTTTGGATGATGTCACAGATCTTAGGAAATATATGGAGTTGGAGATGATGTGAGAAGTGAATTGGCATTTCATCTACTTGCATATCATAATTTAAGCAAATAGATGTCCCCGAGGAATTAGACAGTAGATGAGGAACATCCTAGGACTTCTGGCTGACTTTGTTATTTTGTTTATTTGTGTGTTTTTTTAATAGCCATGGCCAGCATGTTTTGAGGAACTAGTCCCTCAGCTTTGGGACCTTTCTAACCATCTCGTCCCCAAATCTGGCTCTTTTATGTCATGCATGACATACATAGTTGACTAAATATTTATGTAGTGTCTAAGGTCAGACAAATGCAATTTTGTCCAGATTTCTACACTAGAACAAACTGGCTAAGGTGCATTTTTCTGCTTTGCTTTCTAAAAGTTTGTGAAAATGTGTCCTTCTTGTTGTACATGAATCCTGATTTTAACTTGTCATTGTTTCTTATGTTCAGATGAGACCTGCCAGAGCCAAATTTGACTTTAAAGCTCAGACACTAAAGTAAGTGCCACCAGTCATATTTGTTTATCTTCTTAGCTGCCTCTTTGAAACACAACAGTTTGTTTATAGAGAAGAGTTGGATAAATAACAATGGTAAAAATTGTTAAAAAAACAAAACAAAACAGTAGTTTATAGAGTTTGCTATGTGCCAAGCACTATTCTAAGTACACATACTGATTACGGAGTGGGTACTGTGATTATTCTCCCTGTTCGAATGAAGAGACCAAGGCACTATATAAGGTTAAGAGCTTGCTCAAGCTGGTGTGATAGAGTTGGAATTCAAACTTAGGCAGAGGTTGGGCTCTTGTACCCTGTCTCATCCTGCCTCCTCCTATGTAGGGGTTCTATTTGCTTAAGTGGTGGCTTGATCTGACCCATCTTTTCTGTGGAAGTATCTAGACCAGTCTCTAGGGAGATAAGTTTACCTGTTTTGCTGCATCCCAAGAGATTAAAGGCTTGCATGAACCCACAGGAGACTAGTGTTTCTCTAAGTGTGTTCCTCAGAGTGCTAGCCCTCTAAGATGTTTCTCAAAAAGAGCTCTGTTGTAGAACGTGTTGGGAAACACTGCATGCTATATCTATACCTCCCACCCACTTTGAAAAAGATACTTTGTTGATGGCATATTAATAGCTCCAGAAGTCTTTCAAGAAAGGAACCTAAAACACGATTTGGGAAATGCTACCAAAGACTGGGTTCCATATGGAAACAGCTGGCTTTTTATCTAATTATGGATTAAAATAGTCCATGAGTTCTCATTGGCAGCTGAAAGTATGATGATCAGCAGCCATCCCATTGTCCTGCAGATGGACAGTCGCAAACCTGGTGATAAGAGGGAGAGCTTCCTGTCCTCAGATGCTGGGAAATGCTGTGTGGAGCTAACCAACCTGGGTTCTAATCTCCTCAACTGCAAAATGAGTGACCAGGCCATGGTGTCCAGAACCTAGGCACAAATCTGGTGTGGTTTGGTTTGTGTGTGTTACTACAGTCCTTTAATTTGTCAGCTAAAGGAGGTGGCTGTGTAACATACTGCAAACATTGTGGCTTTAGAGTCAGGAAGTCCTGGGTTCAAATCCTGACTGTGCCACTACCATCTCTGTGACTGTAGTCAAGTTAGCAAATTCTTCCCCACTCAGTTTTCTTTATCTGCAAGAGAGGGGTAAAAATGCCTCTCTTGCAGGGAAGCTGGGGTAATACCTGCATAGTGTAGCAAAATTTAGTACTCAAAATATATTATCCTCTTCCTCCCACTTTTTTTTTTTTAAAAAAAAACAGGGTAACAGATATGTAAATTAATTTGCAGTTTAATTAAGTAGGTACCTTTTTTCTTTGAATTGAGAAAAGCCTATGTGAGATTTATTAAATGGCATAGTGATGATAATATTACATTTTCTCAGATTTCATAGTCTTAAATTTTTTTTTTAGAGCAACTCTGTCAAACAGAACAGGTGAGAAAGCTGAGATCCACAGAGATTCTCACCTTTTATCAACATTGCTAATGCAGGAGAGAGGGTTCCTTCCTCCTGACTCAGTGTTTTCATCACAACATGCTGCCTTCAAAAAAAGTCAACAAAATTTAGTGGAAAAAGTAAATCCTAGCTCCATAGTCTTTTAAGCCCTTCAGTCACTTGGTTTTACATTTCCTCATAGTCAGTTACTCAGATAAGCATGCTGTCAGGGCCAGGCGTGGTGGCTTATGCCACTAATCCCAGCATTTTGGGAGGCCGAGGCTGGTGGATCACTTGAGGTCAGGAGTTCAAGACCAGCCTGGCCAACATGGCAAAACCTGTCTCTATCAAAAAATACAAAAATTAGCTGGGCATGGTGGCAATTGCCTGTAATTCCAGCTACTCAGGAGGCTGAGGCCGGAGAATTGCTTGAACCCAGGAGGTGGAGGTTGCAATGAGCCGAGATCACGCCACTGCACTCCAGCCTGGGCAACAGAGTCAGACTCTGTCTCAAAAAAAAAAAAAAACAAAAGAAAAGAAAGAAAGAAAGCATGCTGTGGAATACTTGATTCAACAAGGTTAAACAGGTTTCTTTCCCCTGAACTTCTCAGAGCCTTTGCTATGCTGACGTACACCATGATGTTCCAAAAAAGATCTAAAGCAAATCATATTACTCAAACCCTCTCATCAGCAGACCTGGTCACGTGGTTCTTTGGGAGCTAGGGGTATGGTTCATAGTACTGGAAGAATGCAGCCCCAAATTCCCTATGGTAGACTTTCATCAGCCACAGCTAGAGACCCTCAGTTCCTCTCTGTCTCACACAAGTGGGTCATTCGCTTAACAGTAGGACCATTACGCTCCCACCTCACTCCACAGCTGCGAGATACTTAGTATAGCAAAGTTAGGAGCCTGCAGGTCTCTACAGGGGTGAATATACTGAGGGTCTTGCTCATCTGTGTGCCCATGGTTGGGGTTGAAGGGAGGGGAATTCATAATACCCCCCCAAAGAGGGTTGTAGCAAAAGTGTGGCCCGAGACATTCCTTCTCACAGAGATAAATGCCCACATCCCCTTTATGGACCTCTTGAGGGTTAGAATCCTGTCTTCCAGTGTGAGACCCACAAACTGCCTTGTGCTTTTATTCAGCACAGAACTGACTTTCTGTAGTTTTCCAGATATGCCCTCGTTTTTCAGCCAGCACCCCTCATGTACCGTGGGACTTCCTGGCATCCTGCAAAGTGAGCACACGTCTTCCAAGTTACAATTGGAGACCTTTTTTTTCATCCTATTGGTTTGACTCAAATGAAAAAGATCTAGGTCATTTTTTTTTTAATTCAAGAAAAAGTTATAATTTTTATCCTCCTTTTCAGTTTTCATTTGGTTTAAAATTTGCCTTTTTGTCTTTTTTTTTTTTAAAGAAGAGTCCTGGTTAAAAATTATCATCAGGCTGGGCTCGGTGGCTCACGCCTGTAATTCCAGCACTTTGGGAGGCAGAGGTGGGTGGATCACGAGGTCAGGAGTTCAAGACCAGCCTGACCAGTAAGATGACAACCTGTCTCTACTAAAAGTACGATAATTAGCTATGTATGGTGGTGCACACCTGTAGTCCCAGCTACTCGGGAGGCTGAGGCAGGAGAATCACTTGAACCCGGGAGGCGGAAGTTGCAGTGAGCCAAGATTGCACCACTGCACTTCAACCTGGGTGACAGAGTAAAGACTCCATCTCAAAAAAGAAATATATATATATATATACGTATATATATATATATATCTCATTATTGAGGCAAGCAGAGGAATGGATATGGAAAAGTTGAAAAGGAACACAAAGAGCATTTGAAGGAAAATCTACTTTTCTTTCCAAGATCCCTATTCTATGTTAAAAAGCAAAGGAATTAGGCTGGGTGTAGTGGCTACATGCCTGTAATCTCCGCACTTTAGGAGGCTGAGGCAGGAGGATCACTTGAGACCAGGAGTTCAAGACCAGCCTGGACAACATGGCAAAACCCCATCTCTACAAAAAAATAAAAATAAAATAACAATTGGCCAGGCATGGTGGCACATGCCTGTAGTCCCAGCTACTCGGGCGGCTGAGGTAGGAGGATCACTTGCACCCAGGAGGTTGAGGCTTCAGTGAGCTGTGATCATGCCACTTGCACTCCAGCCTGGGCAGCAGAGTGAGACCCTGACAAAAAAAAAGGGGGGCAATAGAATTAACATTTATTGAGTGTTACCTACCTGTACAACAGGCACCATCCGAGGTGTTTATTTTTAAATTGTCAAAGCATTCTCCAGCAACTCTGAGTTAGCTCCCAAGTTCAGTTAAAGAAACAGTGTCTCAGATTAAGTATTGTGTCCAAGGTCCCAGAGCTAGTAAATTACAGAATTGGCCTAACTTCAGAACCTTTCTACTGCATGATGTTACAAAGATGGATGGTAAAATGGATGGGTGGGCAAATGGGAAATAGATGGAATGATAGAAGGATATCAATATATCACAAATAATTTGAGGGCAATTTAAAGCAACAAAGGCATGCCTTACACAGACAAGGATCATGAAGGTATCCTGACGGAGACATGTTTCTTCATTTAACAAACATCAGTTAAGGCAGTTGGGTGCATTGCTTTGTGTTGCGTAAGTATTCTGAGCATAACACAGCATTCACAAAAAATGCATTTAGAAAACCACAACAAATTAATAAGGCCTCTGAGCTCTTTCAAGGGCTAGTCAATTTGAATGTTAGCATCCATCCTGCAAAAGACTGGAAAAATGCCAAATGTGATGTAATTTCCTGAATAGCGGGGTTTTTACTTCCAAATATGGAGCCCCCTCTCTGGAATTTGTCCCTTTTGACCCCACTTAAATGTCTCCTTTTGCTACAAAACTGAAGTGTCTTAATCGTACACATATTGAAACATCCGCTAAAATGCCATTGACCCTCTGTTGACAGGGAGCTTCCTCTGCAGAAGGGAGACATTGTTTACATTTATAAGCAAATTGATCAGAACTGGTATGAAGGAGAACACCACGGCCGGGTGGGAATCTTCCCACGCACCTACATTGAGGTACTGCAGCCCCTTTTCTTTCTAAGGAAAAGCCTGACCGTGTCCAAAGCACCATTTATTTACCAAATGCTTGTGTTTTGTTTCCTCCTTTTCCTCTTGTTTCCCTGCTTTCTTCTCTTCCCTTTTTCTCTTTTACCTCTTTCCCTTTCTCAGCTTCTTCCTCCTGCTGAGAAGGCTCAACCCAAAAAGTTGACACCAGTGCAGGTTTTGGAATATGGAGAAGCTATTGCTAAGTTTAACTTTAATGGTGATACACAAGTAGAAATGTCCTTCAGAAAGGTAAGCTGCTCTTCTCATGTCCTGCTTTGGGGCTCTCCTGGATGGCACTGCTGTGTGGGGAAGTGTGGCGTTGCTATCACATGCCAGTCTGGGGGTGCTGGCTGTACCCTTAAGAGAAGTATGCCAATCAATAGTTGCATTAAGGGCTGGGCGTGACGACTCACGCCTGTAATCCTAGCACTTTGGGAGGCCAAGGTGGATGGATCACTTGAGGTCAGGAGTTTGAGACCAGCCTAGCCAACATATTAAAACCCCGTCTCTACTAAAAATACAAATATTAGCAGGGCATGGTGGTGGACACCTGTAATCCCAGCTACTCAGGAGGCTGAGACAGGAGAATCACTTGAACCCGGGAGGCAGATTGCAGCACGCTGAGATTGCACCACTGCACTCCATCCTGGGTGACAGGGTGAAACTCCGTCTCAAAAAAAAAAAAATTGCATTAAAGCCTATAGTCCTAGCACTTTGGGAAACCAAGGCAGGGGGCTCACTTAAGGACAGAGGTTCAAGACCACCCTGAGCAACATAGCAAGACCCCATCTCTATTGAAGAAAAAAAAAAGAATTGCATTAAGTGCCGCAACTGGAGAATTTTCTGAGTTAAGGTATTTTTTAAATAAAACCTAGGCTAATGTCAGGGTTTAACTACATTGAGCTCACTGATTAAAGATAGGATTTCTGGAGTCTTAGACATCTTTTATAAACTGTTTTCAACCAACACTCAGTGAGCAACTGATGATGTGAAAATGCACTGTGTTGGCAACTGGATTTTACAATATATTGGTGTGGCCTAGTGGAAAAAACAACTCCATCGATACCGGAAGTTTGAAAAGCTTTGAACCCAAAAGGCACAGGTTATCAGCTATGCAGATTGTGGGAGTTAAATACTTTTTCCAAGCCACCATTTTCTTTTTTCTTTTCTTCTTTTTTTTTTTTTGGAGATGAAATCTCACTCTGCTGCCCAAGCTGGAGTGCAGTGGCGCGATCTTGGCTCACTGCAACCTCCACCTCCCAGGTTCAAACAATTCTCCTGCCTCAACCCCCCAAGTAGCTGGGATTATAGGCATATGCCACCATGCCCAGCTAATTTTTATGTTTTTAGTAGAGATGGGGTTTCACTATATTGGCCAGGCTGGTCTTGAACTCCTGACCTTTTGATCCGCCTGCCTAGGCCTCTGAAAGTGCTGGGATTACAGGTGTGAGCCACCACGCCTGGTTGCCACCATTTTCTTACAGAAAAAAATGAAGATAAATGGCTCTCTCCTAGGTGGTTGTAAGAGACTTAGGTGAAACAGCATATGCGAAGCCCCCGGCATGACACATGGCATCTGGTTTGTGCTTAGTAGACAGGACATGCCAGTATCATCATCATCATCATCATCATCATCATCATGCTTATTCAGAACACAATTACACTGCAGAGAAGTTCTTCTTCTTAGAATCCAGACACTCTACGTGGCAAAATTCTCTGGCTTGCTAAAGTTATTAAGTTACTGATTTTATTGAGGATTGAGGGAAGTGAGCAGATGTGTTAGAAAAAGATGGGCCATCTTATATAACACTGGAAGCAACCCAGTTGCCCAACAGCAGGGGATCAGTAATTAAATCATATGTGTGTGCAACGGAATACCCTGCAGTGGTCCATTAAGCTGTGCAAAGCCATTAAAAGTGTAGAATTGCATTTCTTGATAAAGAAGGAGGTTTACTATGTGCTATTAAGTGTTTTTAAAAAAGCAAGTTGGAAAAGGGAAATACAGTTCATACTCAATTTTCTTTTTCTTTTATTTTATTTTACTTTACTGTAAGTTCTGGGATACATGTGCATATCTTGCAGGATTGTTACATAGGTATACACATGCCACGGTGGTTTGCTGCCTCCATCCCCCCCGTCACCTACATTAGGTATTTCTCCTAATGTTATCTCTCCCCAATCCCCCCACCCCCTGCTATCCCTCCCCTAGCCCCCCACCCATACTCAATTTTCATAAGAAAATATATGTGCTGGTTTAATTCACATGCATAGAAGTAAATCTGGGGAGTGTATATGCCTTATATTAGCTGTGTTTATCCCTAAGTGATGGTGTGTTGTGTGATGATTGTTTTCTGCTTTATGTATATTTGTGTTCTGATTTTTCTATCATGATATATTATAAGCTATCATGCTACAA
>CAUYLG010033994.1:0-19060 GCA_963573385.1 Cacajao melanocephalus
TTTAAGTTCCTTGTAGATTCTGAATATTAGACCTTTGTCAGATGGGTAGATTGCAAAAATTTTCTCCCATTCTGTCGGTTGCTTGTTCACTCTGATGAAAGTTTCTTTTGCTGTGCAGAAGCTCTTTAGATGACTCTAGGGTTTTTAGATATAGGATCATGTCGTCTGCAAATAGGGATAGTTGACTTCCTCTCTTCCTATTTGGATGCTTGGGCATTCTATAAATATTTGTGTGTTTGAGATAGTTACTGACTTTGGCCTTCCAGCTTAGAATGCAGTCTTCATAAGAGATTGTAAAATGAATGAGAAAGTGGTCTGTAGACTGTAAAATACTGTTTAAATCCAAGGCATTGTAGTAGGTTGTTTCCTAAGAGGGCTATATTCTGCAGGCTTGGTTCTCACAGTGAAATGACAGGTTAGACTATATAATAGAATCTTTTTTATCCTGGATATTCTTTCTAGAACCTCACCAAGCAAGATAATGAATTATTGGATTGTTTGAAACCACACTACTGTCTGTTTGTTGTAAATGTGGAATAATATCTCCCAACATCATTATTGTATTTAAGATGTCCTTGTAAAGATATCTGTAAAGGGCTTTGGATTTTCCAGAAAAGAGAACTTGTAATAAAACTCATTTTTCATGTTACAGTGGAGCCAGGCAGTTGCTGATGTGTTACTATTACCCATCATTTAAAAGTAGCAGGCATTCCTGTACTACCTACTGTGCTAAAATAAGCAACTGACAGGCTCAGTTAGTTAGCTGTAGCAGTATTTTATGTTGCTGTGGCTGTGGTGTCACTGTTTAATTGCAGTTACTAAATTCTCTCAGCAAAATAAAGCAGCATTTATCTGAGAAAGCATTTTTTCCCCTTCTGAATTTTAGCAGACTCAAAGTGTACTGGTTACACTTATACTTTGTGGAGAACCCTAACTTTGGTTCTTAAGTTGACCTCTACATCTAATAAAAGATTGTGGTTAAATATCAGTCTTTCAGAAATTTTGAGCAAGGTTGTAGAGCATTAAAGGACTTTACAGGAATCTCTTAGATCAGTGAGGAAGGACTATTTGTTTTATTATTTAAAAAAATTAACACTTAAAAACAGCACAAACAGTAGAAACACTCTGAGGTATAAAATAGTCTTTAAAAGGTAAGTAGTTTTTTTACATATATGCAGCTTGTATCTGGGGTTATTGTATGTCCTTGATTTAGAGTTTTGTCTTATATTGGTCAGTTGTTAATACCATTCTGAAGTATTATTTTATTAGCAATAGGTAATAGTAGGATGCTTACAGTTCTGTTAAACTTTTCCACTTTCTAGACTTGGTCTTGGGAATAAGAGAATGAAATTTACTTCCCTACAAATTGGGTCTTTTCATTTATTTGATAGACACTGCTTATTGAACATTCCTAATAGAGCTAATAAAATAATGCTCTAGGGGTGTTTTGCAATTTGTTACACCCACTCAGCTCAATTGATTCTCTTTCTGTGACGTGTTTAGATTTGCATAGTGTTACATAATAAGAACTAGTGTGATCTGGTTTGCATTTTTCCCTGGGGCTTGGGTTTGGGAGCATGTGTATGTTGTGTGTGTAGACTTCCTATCCTCTATCATTGGTACCTTTTATTTAAAGCAAAATAAAACAAATTATACTTTTCTCATTTCAGGCTCAGAGTTGGCATGATTTAGAGAGAATTTTTGTCTTAGCTTATTTATGTTGCAGAAATATAATATTTGGCTGTTTTCATAAGGCATTTTATGGAAAGTATTTTAAATTGTACCCTTACATTTGAGAGATGAAGCATGAGAGGCTAATTACAGTTTTGAAATATTAGAAATTTGCTGCCCAGTCATTCTTTCCCCAAACTGGAAATTGTATATGCATTATCATTCAATAAAAGGCTGAAAATGTAATCTTAAAAATCTTATAGCAAATATAATCAATTAAAGTTATTACCTAAGACAAAACCTTTTCTTTCTCTTACATTATTTGAACAATCAAATCCTGTTTTTGGAGGGAAAGCGCAGAAGTGATGGCAACATAACATCAATTAAGTTAGAGCAAAGGTATGCAGACTTAATTTAGGCTAAAAAGTATTCCATGGACACATGGGGAACATCACACTCTAGGGCCTATCGGGAGGGTGGGGAGCAAGGGGAGGGAGAGCATTGGGACAAATACCTGATGCATGAGGGGCTTAAAACCTAGATGACGCGTTGATGGGTGCAGCAAACCACCATAGCACATGTATACCTATGTGACAAACCTGCACGTTCTGCACATGTATTCCAGAACTTCAAGTATAATAAAAATTTAAAAAGTATTCCTATATATATATATATATACACATATATATTTTTTAGATGGGGTTTCACCATGTTGGCCAGGCTGGTTTCGAATTCCTGACCTCAAGTGATCCGCCCACTTTGGCCTCCCAAAGTGCTGGTATTACAGGTGTGAGCCACCACGCCCGGCCTGAAATATTTGTTTTTTACACTGTCTCTCTTTTTTTTTTAATTGCTTGTCTATAGAAAATAATGTAATGATTTCTGGTAGCTTTTAAAGGACAGTTAAAGGAACTATGATTCTTGAATGAATCTTTTTAGTTTTAACCATAAGAATAAATGTGATGAAGAAAAGTAAGATATTTGAGAAAGATGAGACAAACAACACGTTATTGTTGGGGTTAGAGAGGACCTAAATTCAAAGTTTGCATGAAATATGGTAATCTGCTAAGAGAAAACAAAGATTTATTATTTCTCAGTCTAAAGAGAAAACTTAAATAATATTTATAAGTGCAGTGATTAGCAGGATGGATCTAGCAGGGAAATGTAATTGTGTAGTGGTGGTCACAGGCAAGAGATTTTTCGCCGTCATGTCTTGAACATGGCTCATTGGTTCAGCTAGCTGTTGGTTCATGCCCAGCTCACTTTCTAGAAATAAACGTGACTTAGAAATAAAAGGTCCATTTTAACATGTTTTCTTCTGTTTGTAACACCTGTAAAAACAAAAGAAGATGCAAAAACATGTAGACATTAAGACAGTATCCTTTTTAGTGGATTACACTTATTTGTTGCAGCCATTTATTATTTCCATAATATATGTTGCTTTTTTTTTTTTTGAGATAGGAGTATTCCTCTGTTGCCAGGGCTGTAGTGCAGTAGATCTTGGCTCACTGCAACCTCCACCTCGCAGGTTGAAGCAATTCTCGGGCCGCAGCCTCTCGAATAGCTGGGACTACAGGCATGCACCACCACACCTGGCTAATTTTTGTACTTTTAGTAGAGATGAGGTTTTCACCATGTTGGCCAGGCTGGTTTCAAACTCTTGACCTCAGGTGATCCACCCGCGTTGGCCTCCCAAAGTGCTAGGATTACAGGTGTGAGCCACTGCGCCCAGCTGATAATATATGTTGTATTTCATTAAAAACATGACGTTCATAAGTAAATGCTATTGACACTTGGCTTTATGGAAATCTCTTTTTAGTATTGACTAGTCACCCAGAAGATTAAACTATGGCAGCTAGACAGACAATGTCAATCCTTTCAAATTGATTTACTTACTGGAGATTTTAAGTAGTTTAAACAAAGTTCACATACCCTCCTTGGCAGGAAGTCCAGCTGTGTTTGTGAAATGACATTATTTTCACCTTGCATTTAATTGAAAGCAGTTCCATTCTAGCCCTGGCACATTGCTTTCACCATTTTTTTCTTAGAGGCACTGGAGAACAAATAGCCATTGCTTCTTGGAGCAATGTGGTTTGCCTGTGATTCTCTGTCCTAGTTTATTTACCACAGGATGTAGCAAATTATCCAAAATAGGATGCAAAATTTTCAAATCAATAAAAAATTAATGTATCACTTGTTACTTTTATAATAAAATGGAGGTTAGGAAATCAAACCCCTTGATGTATGTGATAAAACTGTTACAAAATATCAAATGATTCAATTTGCTATTTGTGGGTTTCTATCATTCCTACTTTTTTTTTTTTGGCCACCAATTACAAAGTAACTCATATAAACCTGGGTTTCTCAAGTGATATTCTCCTGGATGTGTAGGATGAAGGATATATTGGTATGAATAGGTAATACTTCTGAGCCTGTTCTGGAAAACCCCATTCCCCTGAAGAGTTCAGTAGGACTCATACCTGCAGTGGTGGCCATTAATGACCACTCCTGCCTGTGAGTGCTCCAGTTACACTACTCTCACTTCTGGCTTCTGGTGCTTAGGACCACTGTCCCCTCTTTCTGTCTTACCAGTTCCTATTGTTGTGGACCTTAAGGAGTGAATTTGGTCAGGCAGCCTGTGCAGATCAGCGTCCCAGAGGCAGGTCTAGCTGGTCCAGTCCCGGTGGACCTTTCTTCTAATTGTATCCAGCCTTTCCAGTCTTGAGTTACTGACCTGCAATAAAAAATGACGGCACCCTTACCACATTCTAGCAAAAAAGGTCAGTAGTCATTTACCAGTTCTGTGATCTTATCGCTAGTTACCATGTTTATAACTGAGCATAATAATGATGAGTAGTACCTCATGGGAGTGTTAGGATTAAATGAGATACTATGAAAAAAGCCTTAACCAGTGTCAGCACTTTCTAGTGCTCAATACATTTTAGATATTTAGCTGTAGTTACTGTTGTGGCTCCTACTATAATATCGACTTGGTTTTTGTAATTCTTAGTGTCTAACTCAATCACCTTTTTCTCTTAAGTCAGTTTTTAGAGTGAATGCATCTGTCCTCCGTTTTTGTAGTTACATATATGTCCTTTGCGTGTTTTTGTTTCCATTCAATTTTGAGGTGAAATATGATAGCAGCATGAGAAGCTCCACTCCTGATCTAAATGAATAACCTTATATTGTCTGTTTCTTAACTTTACTCCTTAACTCTTTGTATTGTTACCTGCTTTTATAATTCTCCTGGAACTTTTAAAATCTCATTGGTAATTTCAAAGGCAAATTTCATTAATCATTACTCAGATTTTGTTCTTAATGTTTTGTTGCACTATCGAAAAGGTGGAAAAGGACTTAAAATTTTTTTTCTAATTTCATTTTTTTTTTCTTTTTTTACAAACTCTGTTTCTCTGCCTCCTCCTCCTTTCTTCCTCTTTCTTCTTTCTTATTCTTGAGACAGGGTCTTACTGTGTTGCCTGTGCTGGACTGGGACTCCTGGGCTCAAGCAATCCTTCTGTCTCAACCTCCTGAGTAGTTAGATTACAGGTGTGCACCACCATGCCTCGCTTAGAAAAGGACTTTATGTTGAACCTCTTTGCTCCTACAATCACATACTAAATTCATTGAGTCGTACTATTAGCAAGTCACAGTGCTTGGTGCAGGTGTAGAGGAATGGAATGATGACCAAGACATGGTCCCTGTCTTCAGTATCTTGAGATATTGAGCACTCAGGGAAAGAAAAACAGGCACGAAACCAACTCTAATCCAAAGTAAAATGTGTAGAGCACAAAGGAGAAATAACACCAAAACTAGGGGATGAGAGAAAGCTTTCAAATCACTGTGGTAGTTATGGAAATAACTTTAGGAATTCCTAGGCTGCTTGGTGAATGTGAGAATGTGCATCTGCTTGGTCCCTTCAGAAAACTGCCAGTGTGATAGATGGGAGGGTGAAAAAGAGAGAAAAGCTGGAATCTGTTGGGGTTAAATTGGAGTTCATTTTGAAGGATTAACAATAATGGAAATTCTAATATATTTTACCTTATAGAAAAAGATAGGAAATAACATGATAAATAGTAATAGTGGGGTGACCCATCATCCATATTTAACGTTTGTTAACATTTTGCCAGAAGTGCTCATATCACTTTCTCTCTATCTCTTTTTCAAATAAACTGTTTTTTTAGAACTGTTTTTGATTCACAGAAAAATTATGAAGCTAGTATAGAGAGTTCTCATATAACTGACACCCTTATTAGCATCTTGCATTAGTATATTTATTACAATTAATAAACTAATATGGATACACTAATTGAAGTTCATACTTTATTCATATTTTCTTAGTATGTATATAATTTTTTTTTTTAACTATTCCAGGATCCCATCCAGGATACCACATTATATTTAAGAATCGTACAGTCCTCTTGGATGTGGCAGTTTTTCAGACTTTCCTTGTGTTTGATAACCTTTACAGTTTTGTGGAGTACTGTTCAATAATTTTTTAGATTATCGCTTGAGATTTGTTTGATAGTCTTATGATTTTCTGGGATTATGAGTTTTTGGGAGGAAGACTACAAAGTTCAAGTGCCATTTTTGTCAGGACATAGTATCAACTTGCTTATCACTGTTGATATTGACCTTGATCCCCTGGCAGAGATAGTATTAATCAGGTTTCCTCCTTGTAAAGTTACCCTTTACTTCCTCCTTTCAGACTGTGCTCTTGGGAAGGAGTTCGCTTTGCACAGGCCACACTTAAGGAATGAAGTTTTGTTTCCTCTTGTGGAAATAAACGAGGACCATCTAAATGAGAATAAGTAAAGGCTATTTATTCAAAGCCTCCTATAACAAAGGAGTCAGCCATCATCACTTGTGTTTGGCAGACTGGGAGGCAATCAGAGGAGTAGGAAAGCTGTACTGTAGGAAAAAGGGGAAGCTTCAGTTAGGCCCTGTTTGGAGGCTGCTGACATGGAGAGGGTGGAGCATCCTGTGTTATTGATTAGTGGTACATATTTTGCTTTCCCCAGCCAGTCTTAACTTAAAAGTGGGTACAGAAATTAGGGAAGCTGTTAGTTACTGGTCAAGTCCTGACTGTTGGGCCAATTGTTACGTAAGTTTTGTGCTTAGTCAGTTCAGGCTACTCTAATAAGTATACCATGGGCTGGGTGGCTTCAACAACAAACATTTATTATTCAACAGTTCTGGAGGCTGGAAAGTGCAAGATTAAGGGGATGGGAGATCCTGTGTCTGGAAGGCTTGCTTCCTGGTTTGCAGATGGCCTTCTTCTCCTTGTGTCCTCACATGGAGGAGAGCAGAAAGAGGAAGGAAGCTTTCTCATGTCTATTCTTAAAAGGGCACTAATCTCATTTATAGAGCATTCTGCTATCATGACCTAATTACCTCCCAAAAGCCCCACCTCCAGATACCATCACTGTGGGGAGTAGGCTTCAATGTATGAATTTTCGGATAACACAAATATTCAGTCCACAGCATTGTGGTTTGGCTTTCTGGACTGGTGGTTACAGTTTGTGAGTCAGAATTCTATTTTTATATATGGTCTGGCCATTACCTGTTTGTATATTCACTCTTTCACCCACCTCAAGGGTAGAGTTCCATATCAATTATTTTAAATTCTTCTGCATAGGAGATTTGTCTCTTCTCTCCCATTTATATATTCACTTATTCATTCATTTGTTTGTCAGTATGGACACATGGATATTTATTTTATACAGGTTATAATCCAATACTGCTTTATTTCATTGTTCAAATTATTCCAGTTTCAGCCCATTGAGAGCTCTGCTGGTTGGCTTCTGTGTTCCTTTGACATACTCCCATGATAGTGGGTTTTTCTTTTTGAGAATTTCCTTACTTTCAGCACTACAAGATGTTCTAGGCTTGTCTTGTATATTTCCCATCCCATCTCTCTCTCTCTCTCTTTATTGATTGATTAATTGAGACTATCAGTTAATTGAGATTTGTTTGATATTCTTATGATTTTCTGGGATTATGAGTTTTTGGGAGGAAGACTACAAAGATCAATATTTTCTTGTGATGTCACCCAGGCTGGAGCGCAGTGGCACAATCATGGCTTATTGCAGCCTTGACCTCCCAAGCTCAAGTGATCCTTTCATCTCAGCCTCCTGAGTAGCTGGGACTACAGGTGTATGGCATCACATCAGACCACTTTTTAATTTTTTGTAGAAATGGGGTCTCCTCAGGTTGCCCAGGCTGATCTTGAACTCCTGAGCTCAAGCGATGCTACTGCCTTGGCCTCCCAAAGTGTTTCGATTATAGGTGTGAGCACTGCTTCTGGCCTCTCTTGTTTTTAAAAGTAAACTATTACCTAGATGGGTAAAGCTACTCCTACGTCCCTTTCCCCTCATTCCTTCTTTATTGATAACCATTGTCCTGAAGTTGGTATTGTTCCCATGTATTTAATGTGTTCACAAACAATATATAGTTACTTTATGAGTTTTAAAATTTTGCATGATAAACTACTGCCCATACCCTTCTACAGCATGTTTCTATTATCAAACATTATGTTTATGAGATCTTCCCATGCTGTAGATGTAGTTAATTGTTATATAGTATTTCATCACATGACTATACCATGGCATATGCATTTTATCACAAATAGATAAATTAATGCTGCATGGACCTCTGTAAATACGTATTTGATTTCTCAAGGGAAAGAGTTATTGATAGTAATGGGATCAACTAAGGAACGTTTGGAAATTTGTGGGGGACATTTTATTTTTTAAATTTTTAAATATTTCTTTTTTCTTCAAGAAATGCCAACAGGAGGGACATTTTCAGTTATTGATTAGGAGAGCCTTTTTGACATTGAGAGAGGTATGATGACCTGTGATGTGTGTGTCTGCCTTTCTCCCACATAATTTTTAGATATCCCCCCCCTTAGGTATTCTTGTACTTAAAAATTCTTTGTATGATGATCTGACTCTAGAACCTTCATTTTGCATGTAAAACCAAAGTATTTTTGGCATGGTTTTAGTATATGCTTGCTTTCTTTCTTTCTTTCTTTCTTTCTTTCTTTCTTTCTTTCTTTCTTTCTTTTTTTTGTTTTAGGAATTTAAACTACCATGTACATTGAGGGAAAATTTTACTTTGTTCAGAACTTTTCAAGTAACTGAACAAAGTAACACACTTGTATCATTCTGCATTTGTAGGTTTTGCATTCATCATGACGCTGTATATAGGGGTGCAAATGTCTGTTTAATTCATTAAATCTTCTACCAAAGTCATGAAAAAATGTACATTTTTAATATAATTATATTATTCTAAATAGGGCAAGGACTAAGATGAGGCTAGTGAGGTTGCCTAGGTGCAAAATTAGAGGAGATACTCACAAATGCAAGAGTCCTGCAAGTGCAGGTTCAGCACTTTCACAACTTTGCCTCCTTAACTTTTGCACCCTAAGCACCTTGGTTGCCTCATCTCAGTTCTGCCCTGATTATAAATAATATTTTATATGTTTCTTTTTCATATTTTAGTTAGGATATTGTGTTAGTGCATTTTCATACTGCTATGAAGAAATACCTGAGACTGGGTAATTTATAAAGAAAAAGAGGTTTAATGGACTCACAGTTCCACATGTCTGGGGAGGCCTCATAATCATGGCAGAAGGCGAAGGAGGAGCAAAGGCATGTCTTACATGGTGGCAGGCAAGAGAGCATGTGTGGGGGAATTGCCCTTTATAAAACCATCAGATCTTGTGAGACTTACTCATTGCCACAACAGCATGGGAAAAAACCCACCCCCATGATTCAATTACCTCCCACCAAGTCCCTCGCATGACATGTGAGGATTATGGGAGCTGCAGTTCAAGATGAGATTTGTGTGGGGACACAGCAAACCATATCAGATATTATGGGCTTGTTTTAAAAACAATTTTTTTTCTGAGATGGAGTCTCGCTCTGTCTCCCAGGCTGGAGTACAGTGGCATGATCTTGGCTCACTGCAGCCTCCACCTCTCGGGTTCGAGTGATTCTCCTGCCTCAGCCTCCCGAGTAGCTGGAATTACAGGTATCTGCTTCCACACCTGGCTAATTTTTGTATTTTTAGTAGAGACAGGGTTTCATCATGTTGGTCAGGCTGGTCTTAAACTCCTGACCTCAGGTTATCTGCCCGTCTTGGCCTCCTAAAGTGCTGGGATTACAGGCACGAGCCACCACGCCCAGCTTTTTTTTTTTTTTTTGAAATGTATGTGTGGTAGGTAGATTATCTATTACATTTGTCACAGAATAGAAAAAGGGTATTTCAAATAATTTCCTTTTAAAAGGAAATGTTAGATCTGATTGGTTTGAGAACCACTGCTTTAGGATACTTACTTGGAATTGCCCTTTGCTGGGCCATATGAACATCTTCAACTTTATTATGTATTGCCAGATGCCTTTACAGAATGGTTGTCTCAGAGATTGCTGTAGTAATGCTACATTAAAACAAACAAGGCTGGGCATGGTGGCTCACACCTGTAATCCCAGTGCTTTGGGAGGCCAAGGCAGGTGGATCACCTGAGGTCAGGAGTTTGAGACCAGCCTGGCCAACATGATGAAACCCTGTCTCTACTAAAAAATACAAAAAAAAATTAGCTGGGCATGGTGGTGGGCACCTGTAGTCCCAGTTACTTGGGAAGCTGAGGTGGAGAATCGCTTGAACCCAGGAGGCAGAGGTTGCAATGAGCCAAGATTGTGTCACTGTACTTCAGTCTGGGTGACAGAGCAAGACTCTTTCTCAAAACGAAACAAACAAACAAACAAAAAAACAAAAGACCCCAAGTTCAAAACTCAGTGGCTTAATATAATATGTATTTATTTTCTCTATCAACCTGTGGGTAGGTTACAACAAAAATTAGCTGGGCAGGATTCCGGACTTCAGGCTCTGGGCTCTAGGTCAGATTGAGGTTCCTTTCAGGTCTGCTCCATGTGTCTCACCCTCTTGGACTAACAGCTACCTATGACATGTTTTTCCCATGGAAAGCAGCAGAAGCAAAAGAAGCCAAGTGGAAATATGTAAAACCTCATATGGGCCATGCATAGAACTGACTCGCTGTCATTTTTGCTCACATTTCATGGACCCCAGCATGTCACAAGGCCAAGCCCAACATCCATGAGTTAGGGGAATATATTCTGTTTATTCTAGTGAATAGTATTGCAAAGTTATCTGGCACCAATGTGGATTAGAATTCTAGTACAGGGAGGATGTGAAGAATTATGAATAATGATTCAGTTTACCACATAATTATACTGTTATATGCTTCACCAGTAATAGATGCAATCTCCTGTTTCTCAACATCTTCACTAGTCTTGATGTTACCCAACTTCAACATTTTTGCTAGTTTGGTGAGTGTTAAATGACATTGTTATTTTAATTTTCATTTCCGATTATCTAGGTCTTTCCAAATACTATATATTCATTTTAAAAGATTAGTTTTAGCCTCCACTTCAAAGTCAGTTAGAATAGGGAGGTTTTTTGTGAGGAAAATTAAAATTTGGAATCTGAGATAATGATAGTTATAATTAATTACACACTTTGGCTACCAACTAATTTTTCTTTTGCTTATGTAGTGTTAAATATTCTGAGGACCATTAAAAATGTCCAGACTTTGTTCTCCAAGGGCCCTGTTTTAACTTTCTAATTCTGTGTCCATGATGCATTCATAATTTTCTTTCCGTGTAACAATCTAATTTGAACCCACTGAGTAAGTAAGGTGTAGGCATCATATTCCAAACTACTCTTGCAAAAATGTGACTGTATTGCAAAACATGCAGATGTTTTGGGTTTCAATAAATGGATTTGTGGTATGTTTCTCTGGGAAGAATGCTTCCTGTTTATTGGCACTCTTCCGATGTGGAGGCAAGTCTTACTGGAGAGCTACATTCAGGTGAGAGAGGGTGGGAAGGAAGAAAGGCACCCACAGAGCTTCTGCCTTGTAAATATAATCTCATTTGTGCTGGGATCAGACAGATCAGTCCGAGAGTGGTGGCATTTTTAATTTATTTTTTTTGAGATGGAGTCTCACTCTGTCGCCCAGGCTGGAGTGCGGTGGTGCGATGTTGACTCACTGCAATCTCTGAGTCGTGGATTCAAGCTGTTCTCCTGCCTCAGCCTCCCTAGTAGCTAAGACTACAGGCACGTGCCACAATGCCCAGCTAATTTTTTGTATTTTTAGTAGAGATGGGGTTTCACCGTGATAGCCAGGATGTTCTCCATCTCCTGACCTCGTGATCCATCCGCCTCTGCCTTCTAAAGTGCTGGGAATACAGGCATGAGCCACAGCGCCCGGCCTGAGTGGTGGTATTTTTAAAGAAGCACAGGCCATACCTACCAAAATAAATAAAAGTTGAAAAGGAATTTCTTTCTACACTGTTATATCTTACAGGGGATACAATGTATAACCCCAGTAACATTTCCAGAATGCTCCTTTGGCTTCTAGTTTTTATTTCTCACTTCTCTCCTCAGTTTCTGTCTCCTGTGCCTGGTCAGCGGGGCTTTTACCATGCTCACTCTCATCTGCTCAGCTGAGCTTGGCTCAGTCATTCCATGGACCAGCCTCATATCCTTTGGTAAAACATGGAGGCTTAACATGACATTTGCAGAGAAGAACCATAGTTCAGGAAGGCTGGGCCAGTGTATGTGGAACAGTGTCTTTCTTACCAGATTACAAGTTGCTTCCTGACCTGAAGGTGTGAAGTTTTTTGGTGTCCTCAGGTTTCCTTATCCTAGGAGGCACCAGCTTCCACGGGATTTGTTGAGGATGTATTCCACTTCTGACGTCTTGGAATACAGCATCTTGAAAGACAGAAGAGATTAAAGATAGAATGGACCAATTACATTCTAGAAAAGGCTGTTGACTAGAACTTTAAGGATAGTGGGAAAAATTAAATGCTTTGATATATATTATGGAGATTATTATGACTGTCAAAGATAGGGAACTATGTTCAGATGAGGGTCCTAGCAGGAAACAGATCATACATTCATTTTTTATTTTTATTTTTATTTATTTATTTATTTATTTATTTGGAGACGGTCTTGCTCTGTTGCCCAGGCTGAGTGCAGTGGCATGATCTTGGCTCACTGCAAGCCTTCAGCTCCTAGGTTCAAGTGATTCTCATGTCTCAGCCTCCGTGTAACTGGGACTACAGGCGTGCACCATGAGGCCTGGCTAATGTTTTGCATTTTTAGTAGAGACGGAGTTTTACCATGTTGCCCAGGCTGGTGTCAAACTCCTGAACTCAGGGGATTTGCCCACCTTGACCTTCCAAAGTGCTAAGATTACAGACGTGAGCCACCATGCCTGGCCCTGTTCATGCATTCAAATTGGCAACTGAAGAGAATTCAGTAAAAGACTATTTACAAAGGTAGGCAGGATAATAATAAAGAGTGATTTATTGGTAACAAAGGATAGCACAATACCCTGGAGCAAGCAGCAGAAGGGAGCCATGACCATCCTTGGGCATGAAGGGGCAAGGGAAGCAACAGCCCGAAAACCTGGGGAGGCAGCCATGTGGAAAGGCTGTGGCCTTCAGTAGAGAGACACGGCCAATCTGTGCATTGGGAGCCTGGGGAAAATGCTCTGTGCCTATTCTTCTCCCACCCTGTTGATCCCCTGTTGGGGTCTTTCATTAGCTGAACCCAACCAGAAGCCTAGGGCAAGCAGCAGGGAAAGTGGAAGGGGAGGGACAAATGGAAAATAACTAGCAGATGACATTTTCTCTGACTCATTGGAATATTTTTTGTTTCACTCTCTCTTTTCCTAACAAGAGGCATTTTTCAAGATTCCGTTTACAGCAGTCTTCTTTTCTTATACTGTGTGTTTCAATAAGCTTGTGTAAATGAAAGTCACATTTTTCTCCCTTCTGACCTCTCCCAACTTCCAGGTTTGCATTTTCAATTGCCTGTTGTATATTTTCACTGATGCATAGATTATTAACTCCATCTCTTCCTTCTAACAGAGTACAATTTATCTTCAAGGCTCTTAATAATCTTCATCTGTTCTTTCTTTTATTTACATTTAGTTAGTAAATCCCATTAACTTTGTATTGCCTTAATCTCTCTTTGCTTCCTACTTCTGCCTTTATTTTAACCCTTATAATCTTATTAATTTCCCAACTGGTCTTCCTGCCTCTAATCTCTCCTAATCTGTCCTATATACTAGGATATTGCTTTCAAACTCTTCAGTGTCTTTCTATTGCCTAGCAAATAAAATAGAGACACCTAAACCTAATATCCTAGGCCTTCTACCATGAGCGCCACTGCACGTTTCTGGCTTGATACTCACTGCTTTCCTTCATACACCATGCTCCATTCAGAGTACATTTTATTAAATGTAACTCTATCGTATTTATCATGCTCATATTCTTTTTCCTTTTTCTTTTGTTTTGAGACAGTCTTACTCTGTCACATAGGCTGGAGTGCAATGGCATGATCTTGACTCGCTGCAACCTCTGCCTCCTGGGTTCAAGCAGTTCTCCTACCTCAGTCTCCTGAGTAGCTGGGATTATAGGCGCCTGTCACAATGCCTGGCTAAATTTTGTATTTTTAGTAGAGATAGGGTTTTGCCATGTTGGCCAGGCTGGTCTCTAACTCCTGGCCTCTCAAAGTGCTGGAATTCCAGGCATGAGTCACTGCACCTAGCACTCATATTTATGATCACCTTTAAAATTCTTCACTTTTGTTGTCATGGAGGCCAGATGAGTCATCTGCAAGTTAGACACCTGTAGTTTATCTGAGTCCAAGCACTTCTAAATATCCCACATTGTAAATGTCACACATAACCAATATACCACATTGGCTCCTTTGTCTCCCTGTCCTGTGTCTCCTTCACAGGAGCTTCACTTTTCCCTCCAGAGTTTACTCCTCTTCACGGTGCAGCCTGGCTTGGAAGCCTCTGGGCTCTGACATGCTCTGGGTCTTTTCTCCTCGGTGCATCTTTGTCTACAGGCTGAGCCCTTCCAGTTGATGTTGTCACAAGGAACAGCTGGCAGTCTACATGGAGGCCTTTCTAGCATTCCTCACTCACCTTTATTTTAAATTAAAATTGTTATTTTAAAATAATTTCCAATTTGTAGAAAAGTTGAAAGTACAGTACGGTTTTTTCTTCCAGAACGATTAGATGCTGATGGGATACTTTACCACTCTGAAATACTTCAGTGTATGTTTCCTACAAAGAAAGATGTTCTTCAAAATAACCATAGTATACCCATCAAGATAAGAAATTAATTAGATTTATTAATCAGAAATTGGTACAGGGACACCATGGAAACTTGATTCCATCCAAGTTTCACCGATGGTTACAATAATGTGCTTTACAGCAAAAGAATCCAGTTTGCAATCATACCTTGCATTTAGTTGCCATTTTGCTCCAGACTTCTTTTTTCTACAGCAGTTCCTCAATTTTTCGTTGACTTTGATGACCTTGATGTTGGTAGTTTTGATGACTACATGGCAGTTATTTTGTAGAATACCATTCAATATGAATTTGTTCAATAGTTCTTTTTTTTTTTGACACTCTTGCTCTGTCACCCAGGCTGGAGTGCAGTGGCACGATCATGGCTCACTACAGCCTCAACCTCCTATGCTCAGGGGATCCTCCCCCTCAGCCTTTCAAGTAGCTGGGTCCACAGGCTCATGCCACCACACCCAGCTATTTTTTTTGTAATTTTTGTAGACATGGGTTCTCACTATTTTGCCCAGGCTGATCTCAAACTCCTGGGCTTTAGTGATGCTCCCACCTTAGCCTCCCAAAATTCGAGGGTTATAGGTATGAACAACTGCACCTGGCCTCAATGGTTCCTCGTGATTGAGTTCAGGTTATATATGTATCCTTGGCTGTGATGCTGCTGTGTTTTTCTCATAGAATCCTATCAGGTAGCAAATGATTTTTCTTGGTCCCGTTACTGATGATTCTCATTGTGATTACTTGATTAAGAGCATGCCTGTGAGGATTCTTTATTGTAAGTTATTCTGTTCTCTTTTGTAGATAAGTATTTTTGGAGATACACTTTGGAACTGTAAATTCTTTATCAGATTTTAATGTACAGTCATGTGTTGCTTAATGACAATGCCCTACTTCTGGAATACCTCCTGAAGGACCTGCTTGAGGCTGTTTTGCAGTGAACATTTTTTTTTTTTAATAAGTAATACACTCTAAAATAATGATAAAAGTGTAGTAAATACATAAACCAGAAATATAGTCATTTATTATCTTTATCAAGTATAATGTACTGTACATAATTGTATGTGCTGTACTTTAACTGGCAGCATAGTAGATTACGCAGTAGCTTAGGAAAGTGAGTAAATAGTTGCGTTACAATGGCTGCGACATCATTAGGTGATAGGAATCTTTCAGTTCTATTTTAATCATCTGGTATATACTCTTGTACTGATGTTTAATGTGGTCTGTCATTTACAGATATGTTATGTGGTGCATGACCATATTCATTTATTTCTTTAAACCAGTGTGGACTCCTGCTTTTCTGTTGTATTCAGTGGGATATAGCCTATTTTATATGTATAGGCTTTTCTGTTGTATTCAGTTGGATATAGCCTATTTATATGTATATATATATAAAATTTTTTTTTTTTTGAGATGGAGTCTTGCTCTGTTGTCCAGGCTGCAGTGCAGTGGTGTGATCTTGGATCACTGAACCTCCACTTCCCGGGTTCAAGCAATTCTCCTGCCTCAACCTCCTGAGCAGCTGGGACTACAGGTGCACGCCACCACGTCCAGCTAATTTTTTGTGTTTTAGTAGATAAGGGGTTTCACTGTGTTGCCCAGGCTGGTCTTGAACTCCTGAGCTCAGGCAATCTGCCTGCCTCGGCCTGGGAGTTGCTTCGTTATACACATTGGGCTCCAACACCACGTGCAGCCTTCCCCCGTACTTATTATACCCTCCTTCCTCTGCTTGGTCCATGGCACCCTAAGCAGGGCTGCCCCATGCATCAATGCTCTCCTCACCTTGCTGAGTCTCAGTGCTGCCAGTGACCCCCACTGTCTATCTTCACCCAGGCATAGATACCTACCTCACTTAGCCCCACTTATGACTTTAGAACTGTTTAGGAAGGGGAAGAGAAAGAAGAGGTGTGCCCACCTTTATAATTGATTCTCCTCCCACTCCTTTCTCTCTCTCTCCTTTTTTTTTTTTTTTTTTGAGAATCTTATTGCCCATGCTGGAGTGCAGTGGTGCAATCGGCTTTCTGCAGCCTCCGCCTCCTGGGTTCAGGTGATTCTCCTGCCTCAGCATCCCAAGCAGGTGGGATTACAGGCGTCCACCACCACGCCCAGCTAATTTCTGTATTTTTAGTTGAGACGGGGTTTCACATATTGGTTAGACTGGAACTCCTGACCTCAGGTGATCTATCTGCCTCAGCCTCCTGAAGTGTTGGGATCACAGGCGTGAGCCATCACGCCCAGCCTATACTTTCTTGCTACCTTTTAAAAAATCCAAATAATATATTAATCAGTTACTACATACTTAAAAGTTTTAATAATGGTCTCATTTTTGGTTCCAAAGTCTTGTCCTCTTTCATCAAGCTAAATTTTCATCTATTTGTTACGTCCTTTGGTTCTTAAGGTGGACTTGATCAAATTATGTGAGGATGTAAGGCCTTGAAGAAACCTTGCAAACCTTGCCACAAAGAGCATGTCTATTGGAAAGCAGCAGTTTAAATGCAAACTCCGGTTTGTATGTATTTATGTCAGCTCATTCTCTCTCTCTCTCTCTCTCTCTCTCTCTCTCACTCTGTCTCTCTCGTGTGTGTGTGTGTGTGTGTGTGTGAGAGAGAGAGAGAGAGAGAGAGAGAGAGAGAGAGAGAGAGAGAGGAGAAACTTTTGAAATTGGGATGAATAATTTATAAAGAACTCCCTTGTTGTGATGGTCTTTAAACATCCCCAGATGTGGCCCATCAAACTGAGACTTCTCAGCCTCCATAATTATAAGAAATAAATTCCTTTTCTTAATGAATTACCCAGTTTTAGGTATTCTATTATGAGCAACAGAAAACAGACTAATACAGGCTCTGTTTTCTTTTAAGATAGCAGCAGTCCGCTTAATCCCAAAGTCTGTGGGATTATCTGTTATACAACAGCACACTTCTCTTTTCCATGCTGAGGTCAGTTATCTGTGCCCTAAACTAAGTGCTTAGTGAGTTTGTGTGCATGTCACCATTTGTATTACTTAATATTTTCCCAAGGACCCAGTAATAGTTAGATTGAGGGGGGGGCGTAGATGGGGAAGTGACTCTATCACTTAATGTCTGTATGACTTAGGATATATTATTTAATATCTGAGGGTCAACTTTTCTCATTTGTACAGTGGGGGATTTTAATAAATGTCTTACTCTGTTGCTGTGAGGATTAAATGAGATACAACATACATAAATATGCCCAACACATGTGCAGACTCAGTGCTCAAAATAGGCATTCACTTACCTATACTGCAAGTTAAGAGATTCATGCAAGGATGTTAATAAAATAGCTGAATCTGGACTGTTCACATGACCATTCAGACTTAATATTTACCCTAAAACTGGCATTACCCTTGATTTAGTTGTGACATGATTATTAAATTTGTTAATAAAATTGGGTCCTGAATAAGAACTGCACATGATTTGGATTTTGGCAGGTGATTTAGCTGTACCATCAATGGTAACTGTTTATCCAGAGTAATTCTTTTTGCCACTAGATGGTGTTTGTCCATATATTTATGAGGCTCTCCTATATAAAGTTACATTATTTGGGGGTAAAACACATCTTGTTGACCTTTAAGAATTGTATAGTGGTATTGATGCTCACGTTCACCTTGTTGAGATGTTTTTCAGGGTAAAATTTAGGGTAGGGGCGGAAACTTGATTATTCTCTCTTTTCTTTTTTATTAATCTGGCTATTGGTCTGTCTATTGTGTTGATCTTTTCAAAAAACCAGCTCCTGGATTTATTGATTTTTTGAAGGGTTTTTTTTTTGTGTGTCTCTATCTCCTTCAGTTCTGCTCTGATCTTAGTTATTTCTTGTCTTCTGCTAGGTTTTGAGTTTTTTTGATCTTGCTCCTCTAGCTCTTTTAATTTTGACGATAGGGTGTCAATTTTAGATCTTTCCATGCTTCTCATGTGGGCATTTATTGCTATATATTTTCCTCTAGACACTGCTTTAAATGTGTCTCAGAGATTCTGGTATGTTGTGTCTTCGTTCTCGTTGGTTTTGAAGAACATCTTTATTTCTGCCTTCATTTCATCGTTTATCCAGTCAACATTCAAGAGCCAGTTGTTCAGTTTCCATGAAGCTGTGCGGTTCTGAGTTAGTTTCTGAAATCGAGTTCTAACTTGATTGCACTGTGGTCTGAGAGACTGTTTGTTATGATTTCCGTTCTTTTGCATTTGCTGA
>CAUYLG010033996.1:0-39374 GCA_963573385.1 Cacajao melanocephalus
AAAATTAAACTTTCTAGGCCTGGTGTGGTGGTTCATGCCTATAATCCCAACACTCTGTGTGGCCGAGGCAGTCGGATCACCTGAGGTCAGAAGTTCGAGACCAGCCTGACCAAAATGGTGAAACCTGGTGGTGGCACACCCGTAATCCCAGCTACTTGGGAGGTTGAGGCAGGAGAACCTGGGAGGTGGAGGTTGCAGTGAGCCAAGATCACGCCATTGCACTTCCGCCTGGGCGACAAGAGCGAAACTCCGTCTCAAAAAAAAAAAAAAAAAAAAATTAAGCTTTCTTGTGAAAGAATGTCTCTGCATTGTCCAATGTCGGGATGGACAATCATAACTTTGTCACACAAGAAGCCCTGGGGTTGGGGAAGTAGAGAGTCCTTGTCATGTTCAGTGATAAAAATGGAAACAATGGATATATATAAATTTGGACCTCGTCTCTTTTCATTGATATATTTCCACTCGAGCTAGGCCTGATGCAAGCAAAGGCAGGAGTGCTCATTCACAATGATAGGATGTGTTGTCATGAGTTTCTATCAACAGGAATCTCTGCTCATCCATGGGATGTCACGGTAGTTACTACTATATCTGTTACTAACCACATGCAAAAACATCTTTTCCATCCTACATTTATTTGCAGTGAAACTATACACAAACAATATTTTTACATTTAAAAAGCACATTACTTGCACAAAGATAATTTAACACAAAAAAAATTAAAGAAAATACCTATCTTCCCACCAAGAAACTATTCATGGATTGCAGGCTAAGAAACTGTTTGCAAACAATTCTCCTCTTCTCCTGGTGCGACAGAATGGTAAATGATACTTTTCATATGATCTCAAAGTTCTGCCTCTAAGAACATCACCCACACAGGACATGCTAAAAAGACGGGATGCAACTGGTTGGCAACCTTTCACTCATCATTTGCCCAGGGGTTGATACAAGTAAGGGAGAGAGTGAGGGTGTCTCTTTGGAGGTACCTGGTAGAGCGGGGGAAGTGTGGTCTGCCAAGTGAGACAGACATGGGTTTAAATGCTGACTTTCCCACTTCTTGGATCTTTGTTAAGTCAATTATTATCTCTCGACTTCCATCTTCTTACCTGAACAAATTAGGCTAATCATTACCTCCAGTGGAAGTGACTTTTTTATTTTTTTGAAACAGAATCTTGTTCTGTAGCCAAGGCCGGAATGCAGTGATACGATCTCGGCTCACTGCAACCTCCGCCTCCCAGGTTTAAGCAACTCTCCTGCCTCAGCCTGCTGAGTAGCTGGGATTACAGGTGCCTGTCACCACACCTGGCTAGTTTTTGTATTTTTAGTAGAGATGGGGTTTCACCATATTGGCCAGGCTGGTCTTGAACTCTTGACCTCAGGTGATCCACTTCAGCCTCCCAAAGTGCTGGGATTACAGACGTGAGCCACCACGGGCGGCCAGGAGTGAACATTTTAAAATCACCCAAATTGACCTGTGTGACTAAAAGTGACCAAAGGATGTTTTACCATTTAAGAGTGACCAGTGAGCTAATGGGACCAACCTAGTTTCTACCAGGAAGGTAAGAGAATGACAAGGTTGGTTGCATAATTCTACCCCCATCACATAAATATAAATACACATGAGAGGTCACTTGAGTTCACACTGCCATCCTGCACGCTCTACCCCTCTTTGGAGGCGCAGGTTAAAGAAGAGCAGTCCAGGCTTACATTTGTAAGCCATTCACACCAAGCCTCCAAACTCACCAGGAGGAGACGTTCTGCCACCCGGTGGTCCAGAGACACTTCAACAAGTAGGATGGGCAAGGCAATGTGGGAGGTAATTTCTTCACCTTGGTCTTGATCAGGCTAGAAAAAGAAACAGTAGCAACATACCAAGCTCATAACTGTATGTCTCGGGTTAGTCGCTCAACCACTTTTTCTCTCTCACCCTTTCCATATAATGTCATTAGCATGAATAGAGACAAACTATCAGAGTAGCCAAGAGAACTGAGACCCCCACCTATGAGATCAGTCTTCATCTGTGTCCTTAACTCACTTCATTTTGTGGGTTGCCAGATTGTAAAGTCTTATATTTTTACTCCATCATTCATATAACTTACTAACCAAACATATTCATTTAAATCCACATATTGAATATATTCATTTCCACATTTATAAGCTACATGATTCTTTGCATGTAGAAATGAATGCATGTATGTATGCCATTTTATGCATTCCAAATATACTTTATAAATGCATTATTTAACCTAAAAAAATTGTCCTTCTTACTGTACAAAAGATTAAATTCTTTACCACTCACCATCAATCTCTGTATTGTACTAAGGATCCTGATAAATATGTATCTTTATATAAAAGAAATCCATTTCTGCCCTTTTCTACATTCTGAGCAAGACTTCACATCTCTCAAAATGTTAAAGAAATTGGATCACATTTCCTACATTTCCAAGAACTGATGGAAGTCAAAAGATGTGGAGGATTCCATGAATTCCTATGTGACTTTAGGTTCTTGAGGTCACCTGCAGAGTCCACGTCTTCTCATGCGGCCTCAGATCAGCTGCTTGGTGTGAAACTCAGGTCCTTCCTCCGATTCTCCCTCTACAGTCACCCGCATCAAATAGAACCAGAAAGTATTATCCAAAAATGCCAATTCACAGCTCTTCTACCGCCCCCTCATCCTGAGTTAAAGGGGAAATTTGGGTGTGGTCCACTCTGCATTTTTCTTTCTTATTCCTCTCTCACCCCACTGTGGTCTCTTATTATGCAGATACGGGTATTACAGAACTGGAGAATCAAAGGTTGGGGACTGCATTGTAAAATGCAGAGATTCCAAAGAAAGAGTACAAGAAAAATGTAGAAAAGTGATTAGAGAGAGAGAGGAAAACTAGAAAGGGTCTTTTCGGTCAAGTGTTAGAGAAAATATATCTTAAGACATATTTATTTAGGAATCATTTATGTAGCTCTTCCTATGTGCCATACTATTTTAAGAATACAATTACTAACACAATTACCTCTCATCACTACCCCACGAAGTAGGTACTATTATCATCCTCATTTTACAGATGAGAAAACTAAAGCGCAGAGAGGTTAAGTGACTTGCCCAAGATTCCACAGCTTGTAAGCGAGAGAGCCAAAACTCAAACTTAGGCTGCCTGGCCCAGATTCCATACTGGGAAACCTTGTTCTATCCTCCTTCCTACGTGATTTGTGATCTGCATTTCCTTTTATGATATTACAGATATTCAAGTAAAGTTTGGAATGAGCAGTGCACTGGACGATATTACTTTGCCCACGACATCAACTTGAGACTGACCCATGGGGCCCCAAAATGTGTTTGGCTTTTATAAGAGCATCTGAGCTGATCAGTTTTGCTGAAGATGCAGGGTGTAGTTCAGAGAGGAATCATAACATAACGTCACAGACTTCTGCCTCCCTGACATCCTCCTCCTTTCTCTTTCCCTCCCTAGTCTTATCTCTTTCCTCTGGGATTGCCTCAGAAGCTCCAAATTCTTCTCCCTTTATTATATAGCTTTTATCAAGCTGCTTCTTTCAAATATGCAAACCCCGACCCATCATTGGACGATTCTCCTTTAGACAGTTTTAAAAGTTTGCCTTTGGTTGAATTCCTTTGTTTCCGTAGTTTCTGAGAAGATAAATTAGAACTCAGTATTACTAGGGTGTTATCCATAGGGTGCTGACAAAGTGTGAATACCCAGAATTATAAAGAAGGAGCATTTAGAGTCACCCTCAAGAGTCTCCATGGAAAAATACTCTCATCTGTAGCACGCCTGGCTTTTCTACAACATCCAGTTTACCTTCACTTCACTCTTCTGATAAGCAGAATCCAGAGGTTGGTGCTTCTTAGATGTAATTGCTTGTTGCTGAATCCTTGAAAAGCCAAGGGAGAGATATTTTTCAAAAATCTGGCCACTTTGATATCAACAGTGACTTGAGCCCGGTAGAGAATATTACTTCCTGTTGCCAAATTGCAAAAATGTCCTCTTGAGTTTCCAAAAATACCTCTTTGCTGAAGAGTTCTTTACCACAAAGAAGGGTGACAGGTCACAACAGCCACTGAGTAGAAGGCAGCAGGCATTAGTCACACAGGAAAGAAGTTGCAGATAAATTTTAAGAGCTGCCACAAACACGGGACCATATGGTGTCCAGGGGCACTTTTGTTTTAGCAGATATATCTTGGGATCTTTGCGGGGATGGTTGCACTGCCAACTCATCAATTAATCAAGCCTCCCAAGGTCACCTGGGACGTTCTGGATTGGGTTCGGGCAACAGGGGCCTGGAGGAACTGGCTTTAATTAAAGGATTTGTGCAGTAATGGAATCCTCGAATCCTTTGAGCAATGTTGCGTGAACTGGGCCTTTCAATCCCTGTGTGCATTTTCCATGGCTGCAAAAAAGTGACAAATATCCTGACGAAGCACTTCTTTGGGAGCGTGGTGTTAAGCCATTTAGAAACCCTACTGAAGGACACACGGTTGGGGAACAAGCCCAAGCAAATGAAAAAGAAAACAGAAAACTGCACTCTGCAGCATTGGGAAAGGTATTTATTCTCCAAACTCTTGTGACAAAGTCCTGGCATGTTCATTACTACATTAAGGAATAATTGCTTTCAGGGACGTTAAGTATTTTGATATTACCTGCAGTCCAAATTCTCACCAGCCATCTTTATTTGAATTATTACTTAGGATTTGGATAGGATAATGAATATGTGAGAGTTAATAGTCTTACAGTTTGTGTGACCCATTAACTGGGGATCCTCTTGCAGAATTCTGCCCTTAGATGGTTTTTGACATGCACAGTATTCTTGCAGGGCATCTCTCAGCTTCTGAAAATCAGCTACTCCCTTTTGACCAGGTGTACACTCTCTGGGCCACTCCAAGCACAGCCTCACCGGTCTGACTCCTGAACATATTTTTGAGTTTGTGACTGATATGGTTTGGATCTGTGTCCCCACCCAAATCTCATATTTAATTGTAATCCTCAATGTTGGAGGTGGGGCCTGGTGGGAAGTGAGTGGATCATGTGGGTGGATCCTTCATTAATAGTTTAACACTCTCTTTTTGGTGCTGTTCTCATAACAGAGTTCTCACGAGATCTGGTTGTTTAAAACTGTGTAGCACCTGCACCCCTCTTGCTTCTGCTCCAGCTACGTAAGACGTACCTGCTTCCCCTTTGCTTTCCACCATGTTTGTAAGTTTCCTGAGGCCCCCGTAGAAGCTGAGCAGATGCCAGCATCAGGCTTCCTGTACAGCCTGTGGAACGATGAGCCAATTTAACCTCTTTTCTTTATAAATTACCCAGTCTAAGGTGTTTATAGCAATGTGAGAATGTGATCAGTGACCCTGATCAGACATTTCTTTAAAGCCATGTTCATCGCCTTTCTGTCATTTGGCACTTGTGAAACTCACACATATGCCACCCTCATACGCTCATGCCTGGCCCGTATTATGTGCTATAAAATGGAAAATATGGGCTAGGAATAATGCCAATTCCTGGTCACTAACAGGAAGTCCACCTCACTACTGATTGCTATGCATCTTTTATCAATCCCATCACCAAGAAGCTCGGATCCTGTGTGACACTACTCAGTCCTCTAAATCCTTTCAGAGAACTATGATTTAACTTTCAGGCAACTGCTTTTTATCAGGAGCTGTTATAAGGTCATCTTTATGTGTTTGGAGAAACTGCTATCAAATTCTAATATATTGTGCAATGTCTCTTATCAAAGCAACCTGCAGGCTAAGTTACTTGCAGAGCTCAGAACTGGATAACAGTTTGCTTTCTCAAGATATACAGTACACGTGTCGTAGTCTATTCAGGCTGCCACAATGAAATACCATAGAGTGGTGGCTGAAAAAACACATTTATTTTTCATAGTTCTGAAGACTGGAAGTCTAAGATCGGGATTCTAGCCTGGTCAGTTCCTAGCGAGGGCTAACTGCCTGGCTTGCTAGTGCCCTCCTTCTCTCTGTGTCCTCACATGGTGGACAGGGAAAGAGAGTGCTCTCTGGTGTCTCTTCTTATAAGAACACTAATCCTATAGGGTCAAGGCCCTACCCTTGTGACTTCAATTAACCTTAATTACTTCTAAAAACTCTCTATCTTTAAAGTCAGTCACAGTGGGGGCTAATGTTTCAACACGTAAATTTTGAGGGGACACGATTTAGTTCATACCATTGTAAGTTCCTGTCTGGTTTCTTTTGCCCTAGATGCTAGGAATATCATAGCAAATTTGGGGCTCAATTCCATTCACTTTCTAAATGTAGGCTTTCATTTGTAATATTTCCATAGCCTCTTATCAGGCCCATCCCAGCACCAGGACCTTATTGCCCCAGCAATAGGCCAGTGACCATGGCCCTAGGATCAGGGCTGGTTTCCACAGACCCAGGCTCCTGGTTGGACCTCCACAGCCCTTGGCTCCCAGCTCATCTTTGAAGAACCATGATCCAAGCCCACTCCAGTACTAGGTTAGCTTCTACCACCCTAGGCACCAGGCCAGCACTCGTGACCTCAGGCTCCAGGCTGGCCCCTGTAGACCAAGTACCAAGCTTTCCCAAGTACCAGGCTGGCCCCATGGCCCTGAGTTCCAGCCTCATCCCATAAAGCCAAGCCTCAGGCTCATCCCAGTGCCAAGTCAACCTTTGACCCCCAGTTCTTACAGACTTGGGCCCTAGGCCCACCCTTGCAGGATCAGTCTCCTGGCCCCACCCCAGTATTATGTTAATCCTCATCGACTCAAGCTCCAGGGCAGCCTCATAGACCCAGACTCTAGGCCCAACGCACAGATCCAGGTTTCATGCCTAACTATGTCAATCCAAGCTCCAAGTTGACCTTTGTCAACCAAGGCATCAGGCCCATCCACTCAAGTGAGTCCAGGCACCAGACCAACCAGCCCAAACTCTCTAGCAGCAAATTGACCTATCCAGAATCTCTGGAGAGGCTGACTGGTAAAGGACTTTCCCTGCTGAAGCCAATCAGTAAACACTGAAAGAAGTGCCTACTTCTTCAAATACACAGATATCAATGCAAAGCCACAAAGATCATGAATAATAATAATAATAATAAAATGACACCACAAAAGAAACAAAATAAAGCACCAGTAATCAACCCTAAAGAAATTAAAATCTACAAACTGCCTTACAAAGAATTCAAAATAGCTGTCTTCAAGTTCAGTTAACAACAAAAGAACATAGACAACCAAACAAAATCAGGAAAAGAACATAAATAGACAACCAAACAAAATGAGAAGTTTAACAAAAAGATAGAAAACATAAAAATGAACCAAGGAAATTCTAGAGGTAAAGAACACAATTACTGAACTGAAAAATTCCATAGAGATCTTCAATAGCAGGCCTGATCAAGCAAAAGAAAGAATCAACAAGCTAAAAGATAGGCATCTGAAATTACCCAGTCAAAGGAACAAAAAGGAAAAAAGAGTAAAAAGAGTGAAAAAGGCGTATAGAACTTACAGGACACCATCAAGTGAACTAATATATACACTATGGGAATTCCAGAGGAGAAGAAAAAGAGAAAAGGGAAGAAAACTTATTCAAAGAAATAATGACAGAAAACTTTTCAAATCTGTAAAATGAACATCTAGTTTCATAAATCCTAAAGAACCTTAAATAGATTGAACATGAAGAGGTCTTCACCAAGACACATTATAATTAAATTCCCAAGAATCAAAACAAGAGAATTTTGAAAATACCAAGAGAACAAACAATTGTCATTTAAAAGGAACCATCATAAGATATCAGCAGATTTCTCAACAGAAACATTGCAGGCCAGGAGAAGTTGGGATGATATATTCAAAGTGCTAAAAGAAGAAGAAAAATAATCTTTCAACTGAGAATACTATAGCCAGAAAATCTGTCCTCTAGAAATGAAAGAAAGATAAAGACATCCCCAAACAAATAAAAGCTGAAGGAGTTCATCACCACTAGGCCTACTTTAAAAGAAATGGTAAAGGGAGCTTTCCAGGTAAAAGTAAAAGAATGCTAACAATATGAAAACATATGAAATGATAAAACTCACTGAAAAGGTGAGAATACAGTCAAATTCAGAATACTATAATACTATATTGGCTATGTAAATGTCAATGTCATCTAATTCTAGTATAAAAGTTAAAAGACAAAAATATTAAAAATAACTATAGTGATAATATTCTGTTAATAAATGTACAGTATAAAAATGTAAACTGTAACATTTGTAATGTAAAATGTGGGGGGAGGGAGAGTTAAAGTGTAGAGTTTTTGTATATGGTAAAAGTTAAGTTGTTATCAGCTTAAAATAGACTGCTATAACTTTAAGATGTTTTATATCAGCTTCATGGTAACCACAAAGCAAAAACCTGTAATATATATATATATATAAAGATAAAAAGAAAGAAAGCATGCCACTATTTTAAAAAATTATTCATATCAGAAAGAAAGACAGCAAGAGAGGAAGAAAGGAACTACAGAACAGTCAGAAACAATGAACAAAATGGCAATTCTAGGTTCTTACCTATCAATAATTAGTTTAAATGTAAATGGATTAAATTCCTCATTCAAAATACATAGATTATCTGAATGGATTTAAAAAAAAATAGGATCCAACTGTACACTGCCTACAAGAAACTCATTTCAGTTTTAAGGACACACATAAGTTAAAAGTGAAAAAATGGGGAAACTATTCCAAGCAAATGGTAATCAAAAAAGAGGAGGAGTACCTATACTCATAATAAACAAAATGGACTTTAAGCCACAAACTGTCACAAGAGTCCAAGAAGATCATTAGATAATGACAAGGGACCAGTTCGTCAAGAGGATATAACAATTGCAAATATATATGCAACCAGCATTGGAGCATCTAAATACATAAAGCCAAACATAAACAAAACTGAAAGGAGAAAGAGATAACAAGGCAATGATATGAGAGGATTTCAATATTCCGCTTTTAATGATGAATAGATTATTAAGACAGAATACTGATAAGTAAACAGAGGACTTGAACAACATTCTTGACCAAATGGACCTAACAAACATATATAGAACATTCGATCCAACAGCTTCAGAACACATGTTCTTCTCAATTGACCACAGAACATTCTCCAGGATATCATATATTAGGTCACAAAACAAATCTTAGTAAATTTAGGAAGATTGAGATTATATCAATTATCCTAAACCCTAAAGACTCCACCAAAAAACTCTTAGAACTAATACACTAACACAGGGATATTGCAATAATAATAGAACTCATACTATAAGTTCCACTACATAAAAGCAGAATATCATTTAGCCTTTTTTAAAAAAGAAAATTTCATCATTTGCAACAACATGGATAAACCAGAAGGACATTATGCTAAGTGAAATAAGCCAGGCACAGGAAGACAAATATTGCGCAATATCGCTCATATATGAAGTCTAAGTCAAACTCATAGAAGCAGAGAGTAAAACAGTGGTTTCCAGGGTTTGGAGATTGGGGAAAAATGAGAAAATATTGGTCAAAGGGTACAAAGTTTCAGTTATTTGGGATAAATAAGTTCTGGAGAGCTAATGTACAGCATGGTAACTATAGTTAATAATACCATATTGTATGTTTTAAATTTGCTGAGAGTATATTTTAATGTTCTCAACACACACACACACACACACACACACACACACACACACAGAGAGAGAGAGAGAAAGAGAGAACGGTAACTATGTAAGGTAACAAATGTGTTAATTAGCTTAATTGTGGTAATAATTTCACAATTTATATAAAAACATCACTTTGTACACCTTAAATATATACAATTTTTACTTGTCAATTTTGCCTCAGTAAAACTGGAAAAAATATCAGGAAATTCTAGGGCTTGCCTGCTATCCACTAATGAGTTGTTCTGTACTAAAACTACTGTGAGTGGTTTTCTGTTACTAAGAACTCTATGTCAGACAGGATCTTAGTTTTAAATAACGGAAGCTGACTTTGATTGATTAAGTTGAAAGTAGTTGATTTAAAGGATGATGAATTACCTCCACTTTCAGTAAGATAGACATACTTTCCCCTATTCCTCCCATCAGGTATGACTTAAAAACTCTGAGCATTACATGAATAAACACAAGAAGTCTCCAAAAGGTGAAAAAAAGAAGGTAGACTGTCTAGGAAACTTGAGATCCAAGTAATGACATGGCGATAAGGGTTTTATTTTGACATGGCTTGATTTTGCCTCATATACCCTAGATCGGATACTGGAGAAATTGGAAACCCAGAAATGTCAATGAGAATAGACAAAAATTCCCTGAGAAAACCTGCTTTTTCTAGCCAAATGACCCGAACAGGGAAAGCCAAACATAACAGAAAATGTTAGACAATAACTACCCTAGTTAAACACCACACACACACACACACACACACACAGAGGAAAAGCCCTGCAGCCCCACTCATACCCTTCTAGCAAAAACCTATAGCCTAGACTCTCACTCTTGCCAGACTGTAGTGAAGTGCCCCAGCTTCCCTCGTGGGGTAGTATCAGAGGAAGCCAAGTACAGAGCCAAGAGAGATGTACATCTCCCTCAGCATCAGGCAGTAATGACTCCTCTCCTGCAGTATCAGTGGAGACCACTCAAGAGGCTGAATATTCACCCCCACCCAGCCATAATGAGGCACCTTCCCCATCCTTGCTGGGATTATATCAGAGGAGGTCTAGTGGAGAGTCAGGACTTTCACCATCATTCAGTGGTAACAAGGTCCATCTCCCACAGTGTCAGTGAAAGCCACAATGTGCCCCTCCCCCTCCCAGGTATCAGAGGCTAATGAGGAGCCTAAAACCCCTCCACCCAGCAGTACCATGGAGCCCCTCAGAGAAAAACCTGGACTCCCACCCCCAGCTGGCAATAATGAAGTGCTCTCCCCCTTCACTCAGCAGAGCAGCGTCAGAGGAGACCTGCCAAAATCCAATATTTATTATAACTAGATCCAGAGTTATATAATATAAAAACAAAAATATTTAGACTTCAATAAAAAATAACTCTTCATACTGAAGACCAGTAAAAGTGCAGAGTAAATTTTAAAAAGCAATCAATAGACATCAACACCAAGATGGCACATGTTAGAATTATTAGATAAGAAATTTAAAGCAAATATGTTTCAATGAGCAAATGTGAGGATGCTTAAAACAATTTTTTAAGACTCAGCAAAACAAAAGAACGTCCCAGAAATAGAAGACACACAGAACCAAATAAAAGTTTATAACTAAAAAATTCAATGACTAAAATTTTAAAACTCAGTTGGTGGGCTCAACAACAGAATGGAGAGGACTGAGAAAAGAATAAGTAACCTTGAAGAAAGAACAATAGAAATCACTCAATCTAATAACAGAGAAGAAGATGGCTAAATAATAAATAAGCAAAGCCTCAATCTTCTGTGAGACTATAACAAAAGATCTAATATTTGGGTCATCAGAGTTTCAGGAGGAGAAGAAAAAGAGTGTGGGGCTGAAAAAACATTCAAAACAATAATGGCTTAAAATTTCCCAAATTTGGCAAAAGACATAAACCTACATTCAAGAGGGCAAGTGAACAAAGGTTAAACATTCACGGTAAGATATGCTATAGTAAAGTTCTGAAAACTAAAGACAAAAGCAATTTTGAAGGCAGTCAGAGAGAAATTACATTACCTACAGTAGAAAAACAATTCAAATGTAAGTGAATTTCTCATCAGAAACCAAGCAGGCCAGATGGAAGTGGCATATTTTCCTTTTTAAAAAATGTGCCTTTTTTAATTTTTATAGAGACGAGATCTCACAAAGTTGCTTGGGCTGGTCTTGAGCTCCAGGGCTCAAGTAATCCCCCTGTCTTGATCTCCCAAACTGCTGGGATT
Source organism: Cacajao melanocephalus (assembly GCA_963573385.1). NCBI lineage: Eukaryota > Metazoa > Chordata > Mammalia > Primates > Pitheciidae > Cacajao > Cacajao melanocephalus. Next base: position 11,859 of record CAUYLG010033996.1, read on the forward strand.
ACAGATGTGAGCCACTGCATCTGCCCCAATTTTTCAAGTATACTGAAAGAAAAGAACTGTCAACCCAGAATTCTACATCTAGTTAAAATATCTTTCAGGAATAAAGGGGAACTTAATACATTCTCAGATGAAATAAAACTGAGAGTTGATCACTAGGCGACCTACCCTATAAAAGATGGCTAAAGGAAGTTCTGTACACAGAATGGAAATGACAATAGAAGGACTATAGAACATTAGAAAGAAAGAACACAGTAAGAGCAAAGATATGTGTGAGTAAAATAGACTTACCTTCCTAAGTTTTCTAAATTATGTTTGAAGTTTAATGCAAAAATTTTGACAGACTAGCGTGGTTCTTAATGTATGTAGAGGAAATGTTTAAGAATTATTAGTAATGGAGGAAAGTAAAGAGACATAAACGTAAGTAAGGATTTTATACTTCACCCAACTGGTAAATGTCAACACTAGTACATTTTGATAAGTTATGTTTATAGAATGTAGTCCCTAGAGCAACTTTTGAAAAGTTACACAAAAGATTTACTCAAAATATTATTGATAAATAAAAATAAAGTTCTAATCCAAAGGAAGTCAAGAAAAATAAAATAGACAAACAAGAAAAAAACAGAGAAAACAAACTGAAAACAAAAAATCAAATGGCAGACTTAAGCCTTAAAATATCAATAATTACATTAAATATAAGTGTTCTAAATATACCAATTAAAAGATGGAGAATGAAATAGTGGATAAAAAAAGTAACAGAACTATATGAATACATTATACATACACAAAAGAATCCCACTTGAACTATATTGATATACATAAATTGGCAGTACAACATAGAAAGAGTGTTCCATGTGAGTATTAATCCAAAGAATGTAGGGGTGGCTATATTAATATCAGATGAAGTATACTTTAGGGCAAATAAATTTTCCAAGGACAGAGAAGGACATTTCATAGTAATAAAAGTTCCAGTCTATCAGGAATACATACCAATCCTAAATGTATATATACCAAACAATAAAGCTGCAAAGTATGTGATACTGATATATTGAACTGGTAGCATTGAAAGGAGAAATGGACACATCCATTTACCTGAGGATTTGCAACACATCTCTTTCAAAAATTAACAGGAATGAAACAGAAAATCAGCAAGTTTGTAGAAGAACTCAATAACATCATCAAGCCATCAGGTCTAATTAATATTTATAGAACATTCAACTTAAAACAGCAGAGTACTTGTTATTTGCAAGATTTCACAGAACATATCTCAAGATAGACCATAATCTGAGCCATAAAAAAACTCTCAACACATTTAAAATCATTGACATCATAATGTTCTCTGACTGCAATGAAATTAAACCAGAAATCAATAACAGAAAGATAAAAAAGATTTTTAAAAATCTTTTGAGACAGGGTTTCGCTCTGTCTCCCAGGCTAGAGTGCAGTGGTGCAATTTTGGATCACTGCAACCTCCTCCTCCCAGGTTCCAGCAATTCTCCCACCTAAGCCTCCCTAGTAGCTGGGATTACTGGTGTGCGCCACCATGCCCAGCTAATTTTTATATTTTTAGTAGAGATGGGGTTTACCATGTTGGCCAGGCTGGGCACAGTGGCTCATGCCTATAATTCCAGCACTTTGAGAGGCCGAGGTGGGTAGATCATGAATAAAAAGGAAATCTTAAAACCTGGTTATATTAGTTTGCTAGGGCTGTTATAAGGAAGTACCGGAAACTGGATGGCTTAAATAACAGAAGTTTATTTTGTTATCATTCTGGAGGCTAGAAGTCTGAAATCAAAGTGTTGGCATCATCGATTGCTTTTGCAGTCAGTCTCTTTGGCTTATAGATGGCCACCTTCTCCCTGTGCTTCACATGGTCCTCCCTCTGTACTTACGTGTGTTCTAATATTTTCTTCATATAAGTGCCTCAGTATTGGTTTGGGGCCTACACTAATAATTTCATTGTAACTTTATTTTCTCTTTAAAGACCTATCTCCAAATATAGTCACAATCTGAGGTACTGAGAGTTAGGACTTCAACGTATGAATTTTGTTCGTATGTTGAACAAATTGTCTGTGGTACATAACTGAAGCAGTGCTGAGAAGGAAATTTATAACACTAGATGCTTAGTGTGATATAAAGAAAAAGCCTCAAATCAATCTAACCTGAACTCCCGCTTCAAGAAACTAGAACAACAATGAAAGAACAAAATAAACCAAAAGCAAACAAATAAAAATAATGAAGAATAGAAATCAATGAAATTGAAAACAGAAAAACAGTACAGAAATCAATGAAACAAAAAGGTGATTGGAAAGATTGGTAACATTAACAAATCTCAAGCAAGACTGACAAAGAAAATGAGAAGACACAAGTTAACAAAGTCAGAAATGAGCCCAGCATGGTGGCTCACACCTGTAATCTCAGCACTTTGGGAGGCCGAGGTGGGCAGATCACCTGAGGTCAGCAGTTCAAGACCAGTTTGACCAACATGGAGAAAACTCATCTCTACTAAAAGTACAAAAATAAATAAATAAATAAAGTCAGAAATGAGGCCTGGTATATTATGACAGACCCTGCAGTCATCAAAAAAACAATAAGCGAATACTATGAACAATTCTACATATGTAAATTTGGTTTTTGACAAAGATGCAAAAGCAATTTAATTGAGGCAGTATATAGTCTTTTCAACAAATGGTAGTAGGGCAATCGAATATTTATAGGTTAAAAAAAAATGGCACTTTGAGAGGCCAAGGCGGGTGGATCATGGGGTCTAGAGATTGAGACCATCTGGTCAACATGGTGAAACCCCGTCTCTACCAAAAATGCAAAAATTAGCTAAGCATGGTGGTGCATGCCTGTAGTCCCAGCTACTTGGGAGGCTGAGGCAGGAGAATCACTTGAACCCAGGAGGCAGAGGTTGCAATGAGCCGAGATCACACCACTGCACTCCAGCCTGGTGACAGAGCAAGACTCCATCTCAAAAATAAATAAATAAATAAAATAAACTTTGACTTACACCTCACACTTTATACAAAGTTAACTCAATGAATTATACATTTACTTCAATGTAAAATGTGAAACTATAAAACCTTTAGAAAATACTATAGGAGAAAACATTTGATATCTAGGACTTTATGGAGAGTTCTTAGCAATTATACCAAAAGTACAACCCATAAAATAAAACATAGATAAATTGGACTTCATCAAAATTTAGAGATTCCGCCCTACAAAAGACCTTTCTGAGAGGTAAAAGACAAGCTACTGATTGGGAGAAAATATTTGCAAACCACATATGTGACCGAGATCTCGTTTCTAAAATATATAAAGAACTGTCAATACTCATCATTAAAAGGAAAACAGGCCAGGCACGATGGCTTACACCTGTAATCCCAGCACTTTGGGAGGCCAAGGCAGGCAGATCATGAGGTCACGAGTTCAAGACTAGCCTGGGGGAACACGGTGAAATTCCATCTCTACTAAAAATACAAAAATTAACTGGGCATGGTGGCATGCGCCTGTAGTCCCAGCTACTTGGGAAGCCGAGGCAGGAGAATCGCTTGAACCCAGGAGATGGAGGTTGCAGTGAGCTGAGATTGCACCACTGCACTCCAGCCTGGTGACAGAGCAAGATTCCATCTCAAAAAAAAAAAAGGGGCCGGGCACAGTGGCTCATGCCTATAATCCCAGCACTTTGGAAGGCTGAGGTGGGTGGATCACCTGAGGTTAGTAGTTTGAGACCGGCCTGACCAACATGGAGAAACCCCACCTCAACTAAAAAAAAATACAAAATTAAGTGGGTGTGGTGGTATATGCCTGTAATGTCAGCTACTTGGGAGGATAAGGCAGGAGAATTGTTTGAACTCGGCAGGTGGAGGTTGCGGTGAGCTGAGATCATACCATTGCACTCCAGCCTGGGTATCAAGAGTGAAACTATGTCAAAAAAAAAGAAAGAAAGAAAGAAGAGAGAGAGAGAGAGTGAAAGAAAAGGAAGGAAGGGAGGGAGGGAGGGAGGGAGGGAGGAAGGTAGGAAGGAAGGAAGGAAGGAAGGAAGGAAGGAAGGAAGGAAGGAAAGGAAAGGAAAGGAAGGAGGGAGATAAAGAAAGGGAGAAAATTCAATTAGACAATGGGCAAAAGCCATGAAGAGAATATATAGTGGGCAAATAAGCACATGAAAAGATGTTCAACCTCACTAGCTGTTAGAGAAATGCAAATGAAGGCCACAATGAGTTATCACTATGCACCTATTAGAAGAGATAAAATAAAAGACAGTGAAAGATGCAGAGAAATCCAGGGAAAGATGCAGAGAAACTGAATTTCTAATGCATTGCAGATGGGTATGTAAAATGGCACATCCACTCTAGAAAATAGTTCAGCAGTTTCAAAAAACAAAAAAATTAGAAAAACAAAACCTATACTTACCATATGACCAGTAATTGTACTCTTGAACATTTACCCTAGAGTAAAGAAACTGTGGTACATCTATACAATGGAATGCTACTCACTAATGAAAAGGAATAAAGTATTGCTACAGACAGCACTTAGGATGGATCTTAAGAATATTATTCAGAGTAAAAAGTAAAGTCAGTCTTCAAAGAATATGTACTGTATGATGGCAATTGAAAAAACATGTTCAAAATGATAAAATAATAGAAATGGAAAACAAAGTAGTGGTTGTCATGAGTTGGGAATAAAGGGTTGGGGCAGAGAGAATGACTAAGAGTAAGAAGAGCTCATAAGAGTTAGGCATCTTGATTGTGGTGGTGAATACATGAATCTACACATGTGATAAGATGACATAAAACTAATAATAAGAGCTATTTATGACAAACCCACGGCCAATATCATACTGAATGGGCAAAAACTGGAAGCATTCCCTTTGAAAATTGACACAAGACAAGGATGCCCTCTCTCACCACTCCTATTCAGCATAGTATTTGAAGTTCTGGCTAGGGCCATCAGGCAAGAGAAAGAAAGAAAGAGTATTCAAATAGGAAGAGAGGAAGTCAAATTGTTCCTGTTTGCAGATGACATGATTGTATATTTAGAAAACCCCATTGTCATAGCCGGTTGTCATTAGTTTCCTCAACCAGGGAACTATTGAGTGTGGGGAATAAAAAAAGAAAGAAAAAGAAAAAGAAAACCCCATTGTCTCAGCCCCAAATCTCCTTAAGCTGATAAGCAACTTCAGCAAAGTCTCAGGATACAAAATCAGTGTGCAAAAATCACAAGCATTCCTATACACCAATAATAGACAGAGAACCAAATTATGAATGAACTGCCATTCACAGTTGCTACAAAGAGAATAAAATACCTAGGAATACAACTAACAAGGGATGTGAAGGCTCTCTTCAAAGAGAACTACAAACCGCTGCTCAAGGAAATAAGAGAGAACACAAACAGATGGAAAAACATTTCATGCTCATGATTGGGAAGAATCAACATCATGAAAATGGCCATACTGCCCAAAGCAATTTATAGATTCAGTGCTATCCCCATCAAGTTACCAATGACTTTCTTCACAGAATTGGAAAAAAACACCTTAAACTTCATATGGAACCAAAAAAGAGTCCACATAGCCAAGACAATCCTAAGCAAAAAAAAAAAAAAAAACAAAGCTGGAGGCATCATGCTATCTGACTTCAAACTATACTACAAGGCTACAGTAATCAAACCAGCATAGTACTGGTACCAAAAACAGAGATATAGACCAATGGAACAGAACAGAGGCCTCAGAAAAAACACCACACAACTACAACCATATGGTCTTTGACAGACCTGACAAAAACAAACAACAGGAAAAGATTCCCTATTTAATAAATGGTGTTGGGAAAACTGGCTAGCCATATGCAGAAAGCTGAAACTGCATCCCTTCCTTACACCTTATACAAAAATTAACTTTAGATGGATTGAAGATTTAAACATGAAACGTAACACCATAAAACTCTAGAAGAACACCTAAGCAATACCATTCAGGACACAAGCATGGGCAAGGACTTCACGACTAAAACACCAAAAGCAATGGCAACAAAAGCCAAAATAGACAAATGGGATCTAATGAAACTTAAGAGCTCTGTACAGCAAAAGAAACTATCATCAGAGTGAACCAGCAACCAACAGAATGGGAAAAATTTTTGCAATCTATCCATCTGACAAAGGGCTAATATCCAGAATCTACAGAGAACTTAAACAGATTTACAAGAAAAAACAACCACCCCATCAAAAAGTAGGCACAGGATATGAACAGACATTTTTCAAAAGAAGACATTTATGCAGCCAACAAACATATGAAAAATAGCTCATCATCACTGGTCATTAGAGAAATGCAAATCAAAACCACATTGAGATAACACCTCATGCCAATTAGAATGGCAATCATTAAAAAATCAGGAGACAACAGATGCTGGAGAGGATGTGGAGAAATAGGAATGCTTTTACACTGTTGGTCTGAGTGTAAATTAATTCAACCACTGTGGAATACAGTGTGGTGATTCCTCAAGGATCTAGAAATAGAAATACCATTTGACCCAGCAATCCCATTACTGGGTATATACCCAAAGGATTATAAATCATTCTATAAAGGCACATGCATGTTTATTGCAGCACTATTTACAATAGCAAAGACTTGGAACCAACCCAAATACCCATCTCATTGAATAAAGAAAATGAGACTGAGTAAAGAAAATGTGCCACATATACATCATGGAATATTATGCAGTCATAAAAAAAGAATGAGTTCATATCCTTTGCGGGGACATGGATGAAGCTGGAAACTGTCATTCTCAGCAAACTAACACGGGAACAGAAAACCAAAACCACATGTTCTCACTCATAAGTGGGAGTCCTAACAATGAGAACACATGGACACAGAGAGGGGAACATCACACACCAGGGTGGGGAGGTCAGGGAGGGCTAGCATTAGGAGAAATATCTAATGTAGATGACTGGTTGATGAGTGCAGCAAACCACCATGACATGTGTATACCTATGTAATATACCTGCATGTCCTGCACATGTAGCCCAGAACTTAACATATTAAAAAAAAAAAAAAAAAAGAGGTGGTGCATTTCTTCTTTAGATGGAGAACTTCAGGCCTTGATAGAATCAGCTCTGTAGATTCTATTTAAGGAACAAAGTCAACAGGGACCCTTGTCCTGTCTATGAAGCTCTTTGGCGATAGTGATGTGAGGAAGGAAAGATGGGGATATATCTCCTTTTGCCCACTGGCCACTGTGAGCTTTCATCCACCCATTTTTCTGTGTGTCAAGAAATATGTATTGAGTTCTTCTGGCCAAGTATTATACTAGGCATTGGAATACTTTAGTGAAAAAACAATGGTTCCAGGATCTAATCATAATGATACAAAAAAAACTCTGAACAAGGAAGCCAGAAATTTAGGTGCAAGTCTGAGTTGGTGCTAACTCTGTCATCTGTGTGTTAGAGTAGGGGCTTCAAATTCTATCCCTGATCAGGGAGTAAATGACTACAGCTGGTAGAGTGGAGACCCTACTGCTCTGGAAATTTCATGCTTCCCTACCACAAAGTGGTAGGTAGTAGTGTGACCCACCTTTGGTGAAGTGTTTTTCTGCTGGAAAACAGTACATGTGTCCAGATTTTTAAGACCAACAAGAAAGCTGACCTTTAAAATACAAAATTCCCTAATTTTGAATATTAGCAATTATACTAAAAGGTGTTTTTTTTTTCTTTCTAAATCGCTGATCAGGACAAAATTAAACAAGTCAGTTTACAGCCTCTTAGGGTAAAAACGAAGTTCTTTCTTCCTCTTAGCTTGTCCATACCTAAAATAAGAGCCCTATGTCAGTGGAGTCTGGCATCCTCATAGTAACCTCAGGGCTGCCACTGGGGCAGGAGGGAGGCCATCCTGATAGGGCACTGCCCCACCCATTTCAACCAGAGGAGCTCAGCTTCCATCAGGGTTCCCAGATGTCATTTGCATTTTCCTTGCCTCCTGAGATCTTGTTTAAATGACTTAAAATCCACCAATTCCAAAGTTCAAAATTCTGTTTAAGACTCTGAGAGTTTTCAGAATTGGAGCACATTTTTCATGGTCCCTCCTATCTCTCAAGTCACTGGATCACCCTTTGACATTGCACTGGGCCCAGACATGGATCCTTTCTTTGGATTCCATAAAAATGAACTCGATCACCCAAAATATGTGTAGATTTTACAAAAGACATTTTTCGATAGGGGTGGGGGAAGAAGTAAAAACAGCTTTATTTTATAGCAAGACAAATTAACTTCAATAGCTGACATTTGTGGTTTTAAGATGTCATTTCCCCTACTCTGTGACTCCTCCATATTTGCTAGTTGTGGGATCCGGGAAAGTTACTTAGCCTTTCTGTGCCTCAGTTTCTCATATTTAAAAGGAGGACTATAGTATTATAGTATCTACTTGGATTCATGTGAAGATGGAATGAGTTAATATAGTAAAATGATTACAACAGAGCCAAATATTATAGCTTATATATGCAAATAGATAGATAGATACATACATACATATGTACATAGATCTCATATACGTGTACATGTAGGCCATTACTATTATTATTTTAATTTTTGGTTCTTCTCAGTCCTGTCTCCATTTTTTCCGCCTCACTCACCAGTCCTCCTATTCAGGAACAAAAACAAAACTTTGCCCATGGGCCTCCTCTGTTCTCATCCGGAATAGTTTGTCTTCTTTCTCCTCTGAGGTCCTGGCTCCCACTGATGTCATATCCCAGGCATGTTTACCAAGGTATTTTTTAAACAATGATAGCTTCCTCTCTTAGAGGGATTAAGATGTCAAATGTCAAGATAATATTTTCAACTTGTTATATTTACACACGCACACAAAGGGTTCTATATCTTAAAAAAAAATTAAAAACACTGGCCAGGTCTTCAGCATGTGTACTCTCTCTAACTATCCTACGATTCTGAGGAAATAAAGCTTCCTGGTGGTGTGAAATGCCTCGGTACATGTCTTATGTTAATGAACCAGGAGAAGCCTAGGTTGAGCACCCAGTCTGGCAGCGCCTCCTCCAGCTTGCTCCCAGGAGCTTCAAAATATTGTTGGCCCCTTTTTAAAGAGTCAGGGAGGCCAGAACCTAGAACAATATTCAGATAATATACTTTTTCCCTCAAAACAGTATTTTGTCTCCTAACTCTCAGAGTATTTCTAGTCTCTTTAATCCACCCCACTTCCAAAAAAGTCAGTCACATGGATGACACAGATGGGCAGAGACTTCTCTCAGTAAAAATAGAATATTATTATAGAGTCTCTCAATCTTGCTTTATGTATTGATGTTGGCTTGTAGCTAGAATAAGCAAATACTGAATCTCCAAAGATCCATTCTTTTCTCATGCTCCAGTAAAGGTGATAATCCCATATATGTATGTTTATATATATATATGCTTTAATTTTATGAAGCATATTTACATCTATTAGAATATTGATAGAAAACAACATTAAAATGAGAAACATCTAAACCCTATCTCAGTTTCCAATCCACCCTATAAGTTCTTTCTTCCTTGTTGCCATGGCCCAAATAAGAAGATGGCCTCTGATTTCTTTAGCCATTCAGTCGCCGTCCTTGGCATTTGTCAGAGGGAGAAGTTGATTTTGGAAGCGTAATAATAGAAGCATAGTCTATTGTAAGCTTGGGAAATAAACACTGACAAGATTAGAGGAACAGAAAAGGTGTGTTCTGCAATCCATCTCACACAGGTGTGTTACTGCCGGAGCACAGCAAACTTGGCTTTGAGTCTCAGCCTGATGCTAACCAGCTTTATGCTCTTGGGCAAACCACATTAATCTGTGTGAGCCTAGATTCTTCACCTGCTACGTGGGCGTGACAGCATTGGCCTTTTGGTGCTGTGAAAGCTTAATAATGCTTATAGCAATGCTTGGTGCCACCGTGTGAAACATGTTCATCTCTTGGAGTTTTCAACACCATCCTCTCTTGCATTTTGTTTCCACCTTTCTGACTCCTCCTCCTCAGTCTCCTTTGCTGCCTCCCCGGCCAGCTTGAGTTGAAGCTCCTTAAGGCTCTGATCTAGAAACAATGGTCTTCACCCTTGGTATTATTTTCATGGGTGCTTCTGCTCATATTATACCCATTTTTACTCCACTGGAAGGAATGGGGAGATGATTTTCTCATTACTTCATGGAACAGCACCAAGGGAAATAAAATATATAGCAATATTTTGGCACCTCCGATGGTTTCCAGATTTGGGATTTTTTCAGAAGATGTCATTCTAGGTAGGTCAGAGCCTACCAGAGGAGCAGTGAGAGTTGACTGGGTGGGAACATGCCCAGCTGACAAAACCTATATTCACGACAGCAGCATCCCAAGAACATGGAATTCTCATGAGACACTGTCGCTGACTCCCAGAAATAATCATGAGGGACTCCAAAGCTCTGCTTCTTTGCAAGGAGTGGTGGGGGCACTGAGCTGCAGATGTGGCTGCAAATGTCAACATGGCCACATCTGTACTCCCAGGCTGGTAGCTTGAGAGCACTAGAGCTATAGAGTGCTTAGCTTACTTAGGTTCTTAATGCATTTTAAATGTCTTCGTCTCTCCTCCACTTATTGGAATACCAGAGGCTATAAGTTCCATGTAGAACTAATCTTGCTTTAATGATTGACTTTTATTGAAGAATTCATAGAATTTTGTAGTTGAAAGAGACATTAAAAGGTCAGGTGACACAACCCTTCCAGGGAGACTGAAGAAACTTACAGCTTCAATCAGTGTAAAATAAACCATTCAAGGGTAAAAGAAAACTGGGAATGTCTGAAGGATACAAAAGAAGCTGATGACTTTAGGCACCTGATTGAGGCTAATTATAACACTTGGATAATACATCTTGGCACAAGGTTTCTGGCAGCAAAGAAGAAGTGGAAACATGTTGGGTTACTTTGTTTTGGTTGTCTGACAATGGAAAACATACAAATTTTTCTGTAGAGACAAACTTTTTCCTGGAACCAGACTTAGGCATTTATCACATGAGTCATGGTGTAAAGGACGCTGAGGGACAGAATGGACAATATCTTCTTCTGTGGCCTTCTGCAGAATGGTGCAGTTTTTCTTCTGGAGGTTCTCATCTTGGCCATTCATGAAAACACATATCTCCTAGTAACCAGGAACCATCTTTCTGAGGCATTGAAAAAGACTGAAATAAACTAAAAAGGGAATCATTGATGCTGCCTGCCCTCCTTACCAGTACCCTATGGAGACAAATTGCAGAGGCAATTCTTTTTTGGTATAATCTGAAGGCAATCATGATAATAATAACTCTAATCATAACTACCTTTTATCAAGTGCAAGTACCTTTTTAAGTACAAGCAAGTTAACTTGTTATTAAATTTTACGATTTAATAACTTTTCCACGCTCACGCAACTTATCTAGGTCTCCAACTCCATTTGATTGGTGATGGGTCCCAAAAGCATGGTGTTGAGGAAGATTCTAAGGTCACATCTGATCACAATAGAAATAAGAACCATGATATTTGCATGTGAGAAGGGAATGAGACACGCCTGTCATGAATTTGTCATCATTGTGTGATTCCATTTTCCTGCTAGCAAAGCAAATTTCCTATGACAGTAATTAGCAGATAAATGTGTTGCCTATAATTCCTCTACATTTGTTAGTGGAAATATCTCAAGATGTAAGTGACTTGACTACTTTTTATTACACATCATTTGGAACTTCAGGACTCCCAGAAGCTGATTATGTGCATAGGAAGCAAATTAAACCAAACAAAAATCCTAACTTTCCCCTTCCTCCAAAAAACAACCCCTCAAACCCACAATGCAAATTGGAATTATTAATGTTTGTGTAAGTCAGTTTATAAAAAATAGTAACTTTTAAAAAATCTTATTTTATAGTTAGTTGAATACAACAACAACAACAAAAGTCTACAGAGTAACAAATTCTGTTACTTAGTTAAATACAACAACAAAAAAGTCACTTAGTAACAGAATGTGTTACTCTGTAACAGCAAGGATTTAACTAAGTAACAGAATTTGATCCTTGTAACATCAAGGATCTCTGTGTGACATTTTGAATGATCCAGCAATTACAGGCTGCATCCAGCAGCTGAAATATAGTGAGTCTGTATTGAAAAGTGCCGTGGTCCCTCAAGACAAAAGCTTGATTCCAAGGTTGCAAGAGGAAACTGGCCAAGGTGGGTGGTGACTGCTTTTGCATGCCTGGCCTCTCTTAATGTGTTAACAGAACCATCTCTTCCCCTATTATCAAAGCATAAGGTTTTGGTGGAGTTGACTCCATCTCCTGTGGTGATCATGTGACCCATGCTGGTACCACGTTCTCTTGACCAATAAATGAATGATCCAGAGGTAGGTGACATTACCAGGTCAGACCAATGAAGCCCTACTTTGGAGCTTTGCTGGAGCTTGAGAGCTAAAGCCTTTACTATAAATTGGGTTGCTAAGCTAGTGGAATCAATGAGGCAGGTAGACATATTCCCTGAGAATGAATCCGGCATCAAAAATAGTTGTGTTGAATAAAGAAAACGAAATTCAGTGGCTTTGAGTATATTCACAGAGTTGTGTATCTATCACCACAATTCCTTTTAGAATATTTTCATTATTCCAAAAAGAACTATTGCTCCCGTTAGTCATCATCTCCACCCCCTCCAGTCCCTCTCCTCAATGCTAGGCAAGCATTAATCTATTTTTTTGTTTGTTTGTTTTCTCGGATTTGCCTATTCTGGACATTTTCAATAAATGGAATCATATAATACATGGTCCTTAGTTCCCTTTTTATGAACTTTCATAGTTCCCTTTCATTCTCCTTGCAGCCCTTATTAGAATTAAAATTTAAAAATATATATAATCATTCATTTAATGTCTGTTTCTCCCATTAGACCACACAGTTTCACCAAGGCAGGGACTTCATGTATTTAATTGCCATTGCTTAACCCAATGCCTGTGCCCTACAGAACAGGCACTTACTAATATTTATACAATAAATAAATGAATAAATGGATTAGTGAATTCATGGTTGAATGAATACATTTGATACTCATCCTACTGCCACCACTAGGATAAATCCAGAAATCTCAGTGTATTTAGTACAGTGAAAGGGGCTGATCTGATTAACTTACTTCAAAACTAGTTCCCCATGTTAGGAGAAAGAGAAATAAATATGTATTTAACAAGAGAGAGTGTGGTTTCACATGCAGATGTGTAATATTTGTAAATAAGAAGTAGATTGTTTGTGTATAGGAGAAGAAGAGAGAGACTCAGTAGGCTGGAGCCAAGTTAAAGTAAACTATTTATTGCACTAGCTAAGCCACAGTGTGGCTGCTGCCAACTGGTCACAACTGCAGTTTTTTGGTTTTGTTTTTTTCTTAAAGGCCTCAGTCTCCATAAGATACACTTTGAGTAATTGGAAAAGAAAGGGTCCTAATGCTTGGAATTTGTTTGTGGCATCCTCAACTGTTTAAGGCCTTACTCATCAGTGTTTAGGTTGGATTGGGCTCTGCCTGTCCCTGTAGCCAGACAGAAAAGAATGGGAAGGGAGAGAAGTCAAATGTATGCCTGTTAGTTGAGCAAGCAGCTTGCAGAGTGGGACATACACACTCCCTGCTTGGATGACTTCTAGATTCTGGGGTTTGGCAAAGCTGTTGCTGAAAACATTGAACAAAATAAACTGCAAAACATAGAAGGAATGCAGAAAAAGTCATGAAAAACAAATTGGTGATTCATAGAGATTACGGTCTAATGGCTACAAGATTTTCCCAGCTTTTATTTGAACTTTTTAAAGAAATCAGTTGCAATAGAGGCTCCGTTGGGGGTTTGACCAAAAAAAAGGGATTTTCTGGAAATAATGACTTTATATTTGGGGTGTTGATTCTATTTTTAATAAAGCAAATATCATTTTTATTTCTTTGCTCCTCTGTTGAAGACATAAAATCCCTAAGTAATCCCAGCTTTTACATGCAGAAAGCATAAAGAATACCCACAAACAAAGAGATTATTTCAAAGATGGGTCATTTTTTTCTCTTTTGGTCTGCGGACCCAAACAATTACATAAAGAGTTACAAATGCCTTATGTGCATAGATATGTTCCTTTTCTTGGGCCCAGAAAATCCTTAGTTAGAAATGCAGTGAAATTTATTTATTGAATGAAGATCTCTTTGATGATCCATAGGTTATAATTGATTTTTTTTAAGACTTAAGATTCAAATGAAGAAGTAATCAGGGCCACTTTAGAAAAATCCTGACCAGTGGGATATTTCACAATATAGTTTCTACTCCAAGATTTACTGCACAAAGGTCAAATACCCAACCAAGCTCTGCCAACGAAGGGATATACACAAACCTACCTGATGTAGTCAGTAGGAGGGGACCTGTGGTGTTTGGCTTTACTTCCTTCCTTGCACCTTCCCAGCCAACTATCTCCCACTTGTCTTTAGCTTTTGCTATCAGATTCACCATTTATTTCTAATTAATTTCTTTCACATAATTAATCTAAATTCTTCTGATTTAACAAACTGCTTGTTAAAATTACAAATTCTGGATCCCAGTCATGGAAACAGATTCCTCAGAGAAATCTCTCTTTTTAATAAGTGCCCCAGGTGATTCTTATGATAAGAGAAATTTAGGAAAAATGAGGCTAATGATAAGTTTTCAGTTTCACTTTATGATAGCAGAGTACTTTCCTGGAACCCCATGAGGTCCTCACAATGAGTCTATGACAAAAATATTATTATTTTTTTCATTTTAGATAAGAGGAAACTGAGCCTCTAAAAGGTAAAGTAGGATGACTAAGGTCACTTGGGGCTGGCCTTTGATTCCAAGCCTCTGGCTTCTTGTCCAGGCCACCCCCACCTGCTACCCTGCCAAGCCCCACTGCCTTCCCAAAGCTTATGGTGATGAAAGTGGCACTGGTACAGAGAAAGTCTTGTACAAGCAAAGAAAGGAGAGAAGGGAATTATGATGGGGGCTCTGAGAGCACCTAAAGGACCTTGAAGAAAGACAAATCATTTGATAGTTGAAGATGAGAGAAGAGAGTAGGCAAATAAAGTCATGGAAATCTGAATGCCAGTTGATCACTGATCGATGGGAAGCTATTGAAAACAGTTGGAACCTAAGTAGCATTTTAGAAATCTCTTCTTTGGAACACTGGTTCTACAAGATACTTCATGAAAGAGGTATCCTGCATTCAAATAAATTTAGAAAATGTGGTGAGCTTTCCTCCAGTGAATAGATTCCCAAAGCACATATGCATATTGAAGTCTCTGAGAAGTCCTGCGGCAAACACATCTAATTAAAAATGTAACCTGAAATATTCCAAACGTATTTGACCATGGAACTGTTCCCCCATTTTTTCATAAAATATGCATAAACAGCAATCTGAACACACTTTGGAAAATGCTGGCCTAGAACAGAGATTTAGAGTTGGTAATATATCCATGGGGGTGTTTAATATTACGTGTAATATGGTAATTATACCCAAATCAGAAGTTTAGTGTCCTACATTTAGGGCCAACCTTCCACTGGTTTCTTTTCCCTAGTTAAAACTTGAGATTCTGTTCTTACATGTTTTTCTATTGTGTCTTTGCTCATTCTGAAGACAGGGAGGGGAGGGGAGAGAAAGGCAGAGAGATTGAGCATAAAATAAGCAACAGAATATGCATTGCTCCAAAGTTTGTGGATTCTTTCTTGTTGCTAACACAAAGCAAGTGTATGGCATGAGAACCAAGTGGGAGTGGAGCTAAGCCCTGGAATGTGGAAACCCAGCCTGTCTGGAGCCCCTGGCTCTTTCCAGGCATCTGGATTGGAGGCCCAGCCTGTCTTCCTTTCTGCCCTTGCCAATCTGCCTCTCTGGGGATAGGACAGCCTAAAGATGTTGCTTCGTTGACATGCTTCCTGCTCTTTGTGCATTTAACCATGACTGAGAAGAACTTTTCATTCCAGGGACCTCTTGGGCCCCATGGCTGCCCTAATCATGGTCCATGTGGCCTCTAGTCAGAAAGATTAGCAACAGAAGCATAACTGGGCAGGCTTGCAACTGCATCAATCTTTCCAAGATGTAGCACTACTCTGGCAAGAATGGGATGGTATCTGCTCATGTTTATGAGTCCCATATGTCAGAGCCTGGTGGCACCCAGAGATGCCTCTCAGCTTGGGTGGGTAATTGGGTGGAGATGTGAGTGAATTTTTAATAGTTCAGCTGATGGAATTGAAGCTCACAAAGTGGGTGAGCATGGGGTTAGGGAGGAATGATCCTCTTCCTCTCTTTATTATTTTCAATCTTAGCCTTTAAGCAGAAGGAAAACTTATTTCAGCTGTTTGTGCTTAAATGCTTTGGAGATGATTGATTTCTCCATAGTGTGAGTTTGGTCATGATTACTCAGTGTGGCCCTGACTTTGACCTGTCCTAGGTCTGACACAGCAAAAGAACAGTTGTTAGACAACAGGTGAAAAAGTTTGGTTTGCAAGAACAGTGTTTACAAAAGTGAATTTGTATGCTTTTTCAAGGGGTAGTGAACCACTCTCACTGCCTCCAGTGGTTTGCTGATAAATATTTAATAACCAACTCCCCGAAAATGAAAAAGTGTGTATATATACACATATGCATACACATGTAAGTTTATTATACATTTTACTGACATAAAGGATATGTTGAATGAAATTTATAAACAACAGTAGCATACAAATTACTCTTTATTGGAAATCTCATATAGCCAGTTGATTCTTGTGGAATTATTTTGATGATTGCTATCAAACTTTTATATCCACAGATGACCTTTGGTTACAGCTGACAAACATAGTTTCAATATGACTGCTGATGCTTTTACTTATGTTAACAAATAAGATGAAAGTGAAACAATAAAGATATATGTCTAGGATGCCAGATTTAGCAAATAAAAATAAAGGAAACTCCATATTTGAATTGCAGATGAACAACAACTAAATTTTTAGCATGAGTGTGCTACCAACAATATTGGGATATACTAAAAATGCTGTTTATTTGAAATTCAGATTTAACTGAGCATCCTGTCTTGTATCCAACATCAAAGAACTTCACTTGTTCTTCAGTGACATAACGTCTATGCTGAATCACATGATGGTTTTTGAATGCTAGAAGAACATTCTCTTAATTTTTTTGTGTTGTTTGGAATGTAACAAGTGTACTCTTAAGACAATTTTAAGTTTTATCTTCATTCATGACATTTTCTTCATCACTCTCTTGAGTCTAAAGAATCGACAGAACTATAAATCACACCCTGATTTGTGGTATTTGCCAGTTTCCATAATGTATATACTCCCATCATAGCCAACTTCAGTCTACCAAAGTGACATCCCTGAATGAGGAACTGGGAAGACACATGAAGGATTATATATCACTATACAGCATTTCCATCATACAGATACTATAGACACAAATGACCTTCAGAGCACATCAGGGCAACATTTAGTAAAATAATTAGGAAGTGCTGATTTTTAAGTATTTATTATCTTTGTTTTGAATATAACTTATTTAATGGTAAGTTAATAAAAGCTTTGCTTAAAGTGAGTCACAAAGTCCCTGACAATATAATGACCAGCTCTTGCAAGTGATTAACAATCATTCCAGCACATACTGAACCTGTCCATATTGCCTTACTCTTTTATTCATTTCTAAAATATGCTTGGCTCCTAGAGGTGATTAAGTTGGTGACCTATGTAAAGTTGCTGGGGAGATTTGAAAGAGAAGAAAAAACTACTCAAGGGAGCACTGAACATTTATTGGGCATTATCACTATGTGAGACATTGCTTTTTACTAAGGATTTAAGATTATAACCTTATAAGGCCCCATGTGATATAAAAGCCAAAAACATAGAGGGATACACTCTCTAGACATAGACGTAAAAAGTCACTAACATTGTAAGGCAGAAGGTTAGGGGATGAAATCAAAATTTCCTCTGCGATTACAATATTACTGGTTGTCTATATATACCTATAGTAAGGGATTGGAAGGGACGGTAAATAATTGTTTTTTTAGGGCAGTAGTCTTAAGGGGTGATATATTTTCCTCTATGTTTTCCTTTGATATTACAAAGGGTTTGGAAGATAAGTACTAAGTCCATGATACAGAGACAAATGCATTAAATTCATCAGAGAGGCAGGTTTTGCAGAGCCCATGGGGAGCCTGAGCTAGGCCTTAAAGAATGGGAGGGATTTATGTAAGCAGCAAAAACATTCCAGGTAGGGCACACTACATCAGTAAAGGCTTAGAGATAGGTATTTCTCTAACCTATCTCTAAAGGAACAATTAATAAAATTGTATGGCTCGAGAAGGTTCAGATTTATATATAGAAGTGAAAGCTATTTAAAACTGGGCCCTGCAAAGTGCACTCTTGGCATGGAATCAAATTCAAAGAACAGTCGGAAATATTGAAACGAATTTGAATCTTTACTACAACTTTTTACGTTTTATTTATTTTATTTTTATTTTTATTATTTATTTACAGACAGAGTCTCATGCTCTGACCCAGGCTGGGGTACAGCAATGAACTCCTGCTTGCTACAGCAATGAACTCCTGAGCTCAAATGATCCTCCCACCTCAGCCTCCCAAGTAGCTGGGACTGTAGGCACAAGGAAGCATGCCTGGCTAATTAAAAAACAAAATTTTTTGGAGACAGAGTCTTGCTATGTTCCTCAGACTGACCTCGAACTCCTGGGCTCAGGCTATCCTCCCACCTCAGCCTACCAAAGCCCTGGGATTATAGGTTTAGTCACCATGCCCACCCATACAGCTTGTTAAAAAAATACAAAAGCTGGACCACTTTTGCCCCTCACCACTGATCTTTCTCTCCCTGTAGGTTCTTATCCTTCTGGTGAATTACTCTTTCTCTTTCAGCAAGTCTTGACTTCACTGATTACCTCATCTTACCATTAAGTCTCAGGAAGCAAAGGCAAGGGACAGGGTTGGGTGGCAACCAGAATTTTCTTTGGTGGATAAAGGAAGAAAATAGACCATGCATACTGTAAAGATATGTTTTGTCTGACACATCTTATAATCATAGTCATACCCATATCTAACAATTACATCAATAAGTACCTATTTTATTCTTTCTTCTCTATCAACACTGCAATATTAGATTATGTTCATTTCTTGATTTCTTTCTGGTATTCTCCCTAGACTTAGGCCTTTGTACTTGCTGTTTCCTCTGCATATACTATTTACTTCTTCTGTCTTTTACCCACTCAATCCCTGTTAATCCTGAAAGATTCAGTTTAGAAGTGACTTCACCCAAACTTCAGTTGAACTGGGTTTAGTGGCTTCTCCTCTCTGAAGCCATAATACTGGGTACTTTCTCCTGTTTGAGCACCCACTACATTAACTTATAATTGCTTATTTTACCCATCTTATCCCCATTGGACTGTGAAAAATTTATATATGCCCTAGATCTTATTTCTCATTTCACATACATATATATATATATCCGTATTTTCTATTTATGATATTTATATATAATAATATAGATATATTTTATGTAATATATATTTCTTGTGTGTATATACATACATATTTATTTGTTTAGTACCCCTTTTATATTCTTGAGTAAATGAATCCATTTACTGGCATTGTCTATATGACAGGCACTATATTAAGCAAATAGCAAATTTATCTATTTTCATGCTCTGACCAACCATATAAAATGGAGGAATTCTTAAGAGGGAAATTCAGGATAGAAGGAGGTGTAATGATTGCCCAAGGTCACATAACCAAGTCATGGCAGCACCAAAACCTGAACCCAGGGCTAGGTAATTGGCCCATGTGTGTGCTGAAGCTTAAGAAAGCCATTATGGAGCTGACCTCTGATGGGGTGAGGGGAGAAGATGTCTGTCCTCGAAGAGGAAGATGGCGGCTGGGGCTGTGAGCCAGGCCCTTGGTTGGCCACAGGGAGAGAAGCTTGTGACAGCTGCTGCTGCTGATTCAGTGACATGGTGAGAAATGGAAGGCAGAGAGCAGAGGCCAAGCACACATCCATCGACTGTAATTAAGAGATTCTTGTTTATCTGTTCCTTTGCCTCCCTTATGCTGAGACATTTGAATACAAACATCATTTCTCTTCAATAATGATTTCCTGCTGTCCTTCAAGAAGTCTTTGTTCTGGGCAGAGTAGTCATGAAGCAGGCAGGCAAAGGCTGTCATAAGCCTTTAAACTCCGTTGGCTGAGCAAATATTACATGTCAGGTATTTACAGGGACTTAAAATGTTTTGTTTTTTAAATTCTTACACCACCACTATAGTATAATTATTACTATCTGTACTTCTCTAGGGCTTGGTACACTAAGCTGTAATCCAAGGTAGTCTCTTAGTTTCCTTTCAACTTTAAGAATCTGTGATCTCATTAATGGCCTGCTGTGGGCCTTTTAGGGCACTTTTCTCCTGGCACCTCTGACCAGGAGTCAAGATTGTTAAGAGTCTTGGCCTCTACTATACAAGCTTTAGGTTATTTTCCTCAATCTAATTGATAGGTCAGCCTTCTGTGAAACATGAAATAATACTCCTGGACCAACATTTTCAATGACTCAGAGCTCAGTGGAAGGACAGACAGCATTGACCCAGAGCACATTACCCAGAGTGGTTATGATGGAAGCGGTTCACACAAGCAGAGCTGTGTACTGTACACACTACTATCTGGTGCCAGCCCACACACATGCTTGCTTTGCACTTACTCCAGCCATGCATTGAGCATCTGCTATAGTTTGGATGTTTGACACCTTTGAACCTCAAGTTGAAATCTGATCCCCCGGGTCGCAATGTTGGGAAGTGGGGACTAGTGGGAGGTGTTTGGTTCATGGAGGCAGATCCCTCATGAATAGCTTGGTGCCACTCTCATGGGAGTGAGTTCTTGCCCTATTAGCTCCCATCACATCTGTTTGTTAAAAAGAGCCTGGCACCTACCGCACCCTCTTGCTTACTCTCTTGCCATATGATCTCTGTGGTCTCTGCACATAATGGTTCCCCTTCCCCTTCTGTTATGAGTGGAAGCAGCCTGAAACCCTCTTCAGAAGCAGATGCTGATGCCATGCTTCTTGTACAGCCTGTGGAACTGTGAGCCAAGTAAACCTCTTGTCTTTATAAATTACCTAGCTTTGGGTATTCCTTTATAGCAACACAAATGAACTTAGCATCCATTTTGCACCAGGTGCCGGCACTATAGAGATTATTCTACCCTTAAGGTGTTTCTAGACCAGCCAGATAGACGTATATGCAAATCAGCAAGTGCAACATAGCATGCTAAATGCAACATAAGAAGGAAGGGCAAGAGCTGCAGGAGTGTAGACAAAGGGACACGTAAACCAGTCTGGAAAGATAGGGGAAGGGAAGCTGAGTATGGAAGTATGAGAAGGATTTAACCAAGGCAAGAAAATAGAGGTAGGAAGAAACGGTGTTTGAATTATGACTGTGCCATACCTGTGTGTGCACATTCATAGCAAGAAACAGGGCAATATGTATGAAGGTCCTTCAAAATGAGTATAACTCTTGATCCAGTAATTCCACTTCTAGGAATTTATCCTGAGGAAGTTACCAGATATGCACATAAAGATTTATGTACATAGATTCTCAATGCTCACGATTTGCAATAATAAAAAATTAGAAACAGCCTAAATGTTTACAGTGAATTGGATAAATGAATCCATATGATGAAATATAATATAGCCCTTAGAAGACATCTTTAATGAGGGAAAAGTGCTCAAGCTCTATTAAGTGGGAAAAAGTAGTTTAAAATATGACTCCAGTATGGTTAAAATTGGACATAAAGTGGGACAAAATGAATATTATAAGTTGCACATGGCAAAAAAGGCTGGAATAAAATATATCAGAATAGCCAGTGGATAGTAGAAGTACTGATTTAAAAAACTTTTATTTGCCATTCTTCCCAATTTTTAATAGCAGCATTCATTCTGTTCATAATATTAATGTACATTGAACCCCTTAAAGCTGCAGAACATTGTTCAGGCCACTTATGCATTCCCTGACACCCTGCCAGTGCTCTGTCTTCCACTGGTACCTATGCCCCATCACTACTGGGCCTGTGCATCTGTTGGCAGCTGACTCCAGGGACACCATTTCAAGATGGTCTTTCAATTTTAGTATCCTCAGCTTTTCTTTTTTTTTTAATGTATCCTTTTCTACCTTCTTCCCCATTGGTTTTCCCCAGAAAGATCCTGTTCTGCCTAAGTACAGTTCCTGATCAGAGCCTACTTTTAAGGAATAGAATAAGTACATTTACTGAGCGCTAACTGTGTGCCAGGTGCTATTCTAAGCACTCTAACTGAATTAATGGGTTAACTGAATTAATCCCTATAACACCCTATGAGATAGATGTTACTATCTTCCATTTTATTGATGGAGAAACTGAGGCCCAAGGAAGTTAGGTGGAAATTCCCGACTTTACCTAATTAGCAAGTGCTGAAACGTGGATTTGAATGCAGACAATCTGCATACACAGTACAGATTCCCAAAGAGATGCTGATACCAAACCAGGAACAGAACCTTTCCCAGGAAGGTAAATATTTTAGTAGAAAGCCAAGTTCTCAACTGGCTTGAGCCAATGCAGTGGGCCTGGGGAAGTTAATGTCCAAGATATTTTAGGCCTCTCATTACAATGAGATTCCCAGGGGATTCTGTGGACTTGTTGATATGTGGATCTTTATGATCTTATTTCTTTGAAGTTCACTTCTTGGCAAAAAGCCCTGGGAACAATGAAGAATTGGGCTCCTTCATGGAGCTGAGAGGGTGTGCCTGTAGAAAGAGTACAGAGAATTGTGTTCCATGATTTTGCAATTTTACGAACCTCTCTGTTATTGTTTTTCCTCATATCAAGGAGGGAAAGACTCAAATCTGTAAATGGTTATATGCAGAAAAAGGCTAAGCTTGCAAAAAGGCTTGGCCAGAGCTTTTGTTATGTTGAGAACTCTGGATGGATAGGTTCCCATGTGAACAATTCAGAAGGGGTCCCTCGGTGGGACAAGCTGGGTCAGCGTGGGCTGCAGAGGTGGGGGCCTAGGCTTGATGGTGAAGTTCACTGCCTGACATGCAGAAGCTGAAAGTTACAAGGAGCTCCAGCTTATTGACATTTACCAGCTTGGCCAAGTCCAATGGTGACCTTTTACATTACCGGCATGTTCCATCCAGCTCAGACTGCATGGTAGCTTTATCCTTCCAAGAGAATTCTTTGGCCTGCCTGAAAAGGAAATCAACTGTTGGAGGGGTAGGCTTCTGGACAGAAGATTTATTTTAAGCTTTAGTGTAAGTAGACTATAGTAGATAATAGTTGCAATAATATTGATAATACCCAGTTCTCTTTCACATACATCATGCTGGGATAAAAAGAAACATTCTAAAAACTGCCTTGAGGTTCTTGGCCCCTTGCCTTTGTCACAGGGAGATATTGCTTTGTCAGTCATCTTGGTTTCATCTCTACATTTGAGTCAATAAGACAAGAGGAGTATGACCCTGAAGGCTCCTCCATCCTCCACCTTGTTCCTGTCACAAGGCCTGAGTCACCCACTGCAGAAACAGGAAGCCAAGACCACCAAACCCATACTGTATGGTTCCAAAAGGTGAGATGGAAGTTTCTGGCTTTCCTACCTTAAGACTAAAGACAGCTGGGTTAAGGAAAAACGAGGGAGACCCCACTGTTAGAGATTGATGAACTAGGAGCTTCCAACACAGCAGAAACTACTCATTAGTAGAGTTAACTAGCAGCCGTGGTAGCACCCATTTATCTTTGTCACTGTCACCCAGTGAGGATAACCAACCATCAGCCAGATAGTCTCCATAATCAACTAATAATTGGGCTTAAGATGTTGCTTGGCCTCCATTCAAGCACACAATGCAGACAATCCTGATTTAATGGGTTCCCAGGATTCTCATGTATCCTGAAGAGAAGGGTGGACCCTGTACTCTTAGAGGCCAGCTGCTGGCATGAGAGGGAAGCCTCTGCATTCTCACTAAGGTAGGACTAGATGAAACCAAACCTGGAATTCTGGCTGAGCCTGGTCAGAGGTGAAACTCCCCGTCTCAGTTGTGCACATTTTCTTTCCTTTTTTTCTTTTGAGACAGAGTCTCGCTCTGTTGCCAGGTGCCAGGCTGGAGTGCAGTGGCATGATCTTGGCTCACTGCAACCTCCGCCTCCCAGGTTCAAGCAATTCTCCTGTCTCAGCCTCCTGAGTAGCTGGGACTACAGGTGCATGCCACCACACCTAGCTACTTTTTGTATTTTTAGTAGAGATGGGGTTTCGCCATGTTGGCCACGATGGTCTCCATCTCTTGACTTTGTGATCCACCCACCTCGGCCTCCCAAAGTGCTGGGATTACAGGTGTGAGCCACTGCGCCCGGCTGCGCATTTATTTTTGTCATCTGCTTTCTCTGTTTCAACAGCACCAGATATCTGAAAAGAATCCCAAACAGTGTGTAGGAACTTCAGGTTGTGTACTGACTCACCAGTAACCAGTCTGTACCTTGAGGGAGTCCTCCCAGAGCTTTCCTTGGGTATCAGCTGTTTTGAGTAAAAATAGCAGGCCAAGTGAGTTCCATAAGGTCTGGGGCTAGATCATCTGCTCTCTCACTGCCTACCTTATGGCCTTGGGAAAGCTGACCCTCGCCTCTTTGAACTTCAGTTCCTTATCTATGCATTGAGGATTGAAAAATGTACCTCAGAGAATAAAATCAGACCTGCATAAAACAGTCATTTCCAATCCTGGCTGCATATTGGAATCATCTGGGAAGCTTTAAAATACACTGATGAAAATTATCAAAAATTCCATCACTGCAGGCCAACCACTGTTAATAATTTGATGCATTTTCTTCTAGTTATTTTTCCACCATGCATATGCTCAGCAATTAACTTAATCAACATCTATTTATTACTATTGATTGCATTCCCACTACGTACCAACCACTGTTCTGGGTGCCACACTAGGTTATTACAGTGAGCATGACAAACCTGATGATAATTTTGCATTCTGCTTTTCCCACTTAACATTTTATGTTGAGTGTGTTATCCCACTGTTGAATATTCTTGCAAATCCAGCATTGTTAGTGACTAGATTATAGTCTACTTCATGTTTGTACCATAATATAACTGCTGCTGGACATTTATATTTTTTCTCATAACTATTTAGATCTTGGAAATAAAATTTTAAAACATTTTATTACAGAAATATTGAAACATTATTTCTGCTCCTCCACCGGCTACTTCTACCTTCTACCAAACTAGGGATGAAACTCAGCCACTTCTCTCAAAATACACATTCCCCCATATCCACACAGGCCCTCTCTGCTGCTGTCAGATCTTCACTTGAGCTTCAGCTTTGGAGTAAGGCCTCTTTCTGGCACCTTCTTTCCACATCCCTGCTTAATTTTTCTCCATAGCACTTGTGTCACCTATTTAAATGTCATTTATAATTCATGAGCAGAGTTGTTTCCTACTTGGATCTCTTTACTCCTGTATCCCCAGTGCCTGGACCAGGGATTTGCTGCATGAATAAGTAACGCTTATCACAGCTCATTCCCAGTGGAGATGGGAAGAAGGGAACATATATGTTGGGGGTTCTAGGAGAAGGCTGAGAGGCCGAAGAACTACAGAGCCTAATTTCAGAACAAAGTTAAGGTACAAAATCTCTTTTACTCTTGACTGTCCTGTCACCAAATTTGTCCTGGGACATGGAACTACAAGGAGCCATCCTCTAATGCTTTGCTACGGGGAGCTGAGAGCTGGATTTCCTCTATCAGTGTTGGAGCCGCTCTTTCTTCAGAAAGTTTGACCTTGAGATTATCCATAGTGGTTGGTCCATTTCAATATCCATTAATATAAGCAACTCCCAAGAATTAAATGGTTCTGAGCAGACACAAAGGCATGGGCTCACAATGTCAACTGTTTGCAGGAAATCTTCATTATCAGCTGTGTGGAGGCCTTTGTGTTTTTATAGCTCATGGGTCCCTGGGAAAAGTATCAGCTGCCTATACCCCAGGTGAAAAGATGACTGGTATTTCCTACACCTGAGTCAGACAGCCTTGGGGTTACCCTTTGTTATTTGTGCTCAGAATGGCAGACAGATCAATGAAATTCATTTTCAATCCCTAAGCCTTGTTAAACTGTAGCTATGGTCCCGCCTAGGACTGAGGCATTGAGTGAGACAGCCTAAAGACAGGAAAAGGGCAGGGAAGGTAATCAGCAGTTATGATATATCTGCCAGAGCCAGCATCTGATTTATTTGTTTATAATTTTTTGTAAAATAGAACTCAAGATAAATAATGCACTCACAGGGTTAAAAAAATCAAATAATGTAAAGAACTTAAAATTGAAAGTCATCCTTCCACAGACAGCTATGAGTCATTTCTTCAGTCTCTTACTTTTCCCCACCCAAAGGCACCACTTTTAGCAGTTTTTCGTACATCCTTTTCAAAAATGTATGTATGCATACACATGTTTAAATAAATGACAGTATACCTACTTTTCTGCACTGTGTTTTTTTCACTTATATCTTAGCAAATGTTCCATAGCAGATGAAATAGATCTTAATTTTTAGATGCTTCATCATAAACTATTATTTGATGGAACTATAATTTTTTACCAACTCCCTCTTGTAGATTTTAGATGTTTCTAATTTTTGCTATTACACAAATTTCTGTGATAAACACCCATATATTTCTATTTTAAAATAATCTCCTTAAATTGATTATTTAAAAATTTACTAATCTGCATAGAGAACTAAAGAAATACAGAAAAGCACAAAGAAAACAATACCATTAATGTAGTGATAGCTATCATTAATATTTGAGTCTGTTTCCTTTGCCTATTTTCTTGGTACTTTTATGTTACTATTAATAGAACAGTGAAATTCTTTATTCTTTACTTCACTTTTACTTATTGTGAGAATTTTCCTGTGTCATTAAACACTCTTCAAAAGCAACATTTTAGAACACAAGAGAATTATCCATCCTATGGCTAGACCAATTTATTTAAGAATTACACTACTGTTGGATGCTCTGTTTCTGTTTCTTGTTTGTATATGCAGCGCTTCAACATACTTATTTGTACATAAATCATTGTCTGAGTTTCTACTTCCTGAGGGTTTAACATGAAGAAGTGTATATAAACTCCCCTTTAGTTCCTTAACATGCACTGCCAACTTGCTTTCTTCTCCTTTTAGGCATAATGTAAAATTACACTGCTCTATTGCCTTGAAGTTAAAAGTGCCCGTGAGACTTACATTGGTCACTAAAATTCCACTGAGTGAAATTGACATTTGTCCCTTCCAGGTGGAAGCTTACGTGGTTGGGTGAAAATTAGCTTTTGTCTTCCTGCCATGACAACCAGGGACATTTTGGATGGTGAAAGATCTATGTGCCTGGGTCTCTAGGGGAGGAGACTTGAAGCAAAAAAAAAAAAAAAAAAAAAAAAAAACCCCCGCAACCAACACTTGACACGTTGCATAAAAGAGAAAAAAAACCATTTTTTATAAAGGAAAGGAAATTTTATTTTT